>KN886822.1:54372-68842 GCA_000934455.1 Apostichopus parvimensis
TCAGGCAGTTCACCTTCTTAGCTCCGTTATTCCCAGCCATGAAGATGTCATATCTGCTATTTGATGGTTTTGTGCTATCAGTTGATTGGTCAGTTGTTTCCTTAGGGCTGTCCTAAGTGACAAATTTTCAAATGGTTGGCCATTAAATGTTTAATTTCAAAATACAATTCGCATTTTTTTTTTAGTATATGTCATAAATTTTCCGGCATTCTATTAATACTAAATACAATACATGATACTATTAATACTAAATACAATACATGATATAATGTTACTATGTTACCTCTTGAATTTTGTTGCAGTTTTAGCAAATATATAGGTACAAATTTTCATAAATGATAAATAAAAAACTGTATTGTCGACCTGAACACCTATTTTGGAGGTTGCATATAGGATATTTTGACAGAACCAGACTGAGCCAGTTTATCTTGGGAGAAATTTTGAACTGACTATAAAATTGAGTAAAAATGTTTGTAACATTTCCAAGCATTTTATACCAAACTGTGACATTTACCTATATTTGCTGTAACTCAGCTCAATGTCTGGACACAAACTGAAGGGATTAATTCTCCAGGAAATTGAAAAAAAAAAATCAAAATGTTAGCAAAAGTTTCAAAGCAATATTAATAACCATTAAATATCAAACAAAATAATGCAATTAACAACATTTGTAACCATAGGTAGAAAACCAAAACAAAACCAAGCAGAGTAAATCTTTCTAAAATACTTTTATACTAGATATATTAAAGGCATTGAAGACTCGCGCACAAAGAAACGTCTCATGCCGGTAATCTGACCCAGTTTCGAATGAGGTGTAACATAAGTGTTAGACCCCACCATCGATCCCAGAAATACACATACAGCTTGCTACCGTTGGTAATTAGACACTAGTGTACAGTCAGTACATACAGCTGCGGTCAATACCCACAGCACAGTGTATAAACCATACAGCGATGGACATCTCAGGTCCAGCTAAAGATAACAAGGTATCACGTTTCATTACTGCCTGCATTTTGTAGCGACACAAACAAAACGTCACTTGCAAGCAACGGAAAGTTAACTTTTTCAAAGCGCGGCACGCGGCTTGGGGCGAGTCTTCAATGCCTTTAAGATTAACCAAGCTCTAACCTTTGCACCATCTGATTTTCCTCCCTCGGGATCTTCTTGTTTTGCCGCTTGGAAGAGATCAAATGTGTCCTGGGATGGTTTGTAGTTGTTCCTTGGGTCGGTGTCGTAGAAGAAGTCAAATCCCACCTATGAGTGCAACATGGAGACGTGAAAGTTCTCAAAGAAGTATGAGGTATTCTAGTACAAAGGTGATAGAAAAGTCTGCTTATGTTTTACATTGCTAGCACAAGATATAGAAACATGCTGCATGATATGTCAGTTAAAATAACCAAGTCAGCAGGTTCACAAATATCCACATTTCAGCGTTTTCCACCAAAATCCAGGCATTTAATTTGAAAATGTGTGATTCTGACACACATTAATACCAATTTGCTAGTTTGGCACTCATTACCATATGTTTTTCCCTGGGAAAGAAAGTATGGGACCCCCCCTGAACAAAGGTTGACACAGGAGTCCCTGATAACCTGTGGCAAGAAACTTACATTTTCACACTTTGTCACATGCTGGCAAGCCACATTTTACACACATTTTCATATGTTTTAGGATTACATGAAAATGTGAAAACATGTGATTTTAGCCTTGTAAAATTGGTTCCAAAAACAGGGTCCCCATTCCATGTAGTCTGTGTTTTTTTTTGTGCGTTTTACCTGTGACCACATGTTTCTTATAAGGAAAATATATCTGCAGCTGGATGGCAGATTGCAAAGTTTAAACCACTTTACAAATTGTCCACAACTGTAAATCTACCATGAAGACTTCAAGACTGCAAAGGTTCCAAAAGTCTGATATCAACTCTGAAGTGTTATTCTCAGATGTTCAAATTTAGTAGGCATGATGAGCACTACATCACCAAATATCTGCAAATACAAACAATTTGTTCAAATATGAAGATGACCACGTTACTTGTTACATATACAATCAAAACTAACCTTATTGGTGTTAAGATGAAATGGAAAGAAGGTGTTGGTTGATGAAGGTCTGAAGAGGCAGAGGAAGATGATGTGTCCTAGAGTGATCACCCCAACATCAAAACCAAAGACAAATTTGGCCCTAGTATGGGTGAGTCAAAGAATGAATGAGAATGAATTGGATGGAGAAAATAAAAAAACATATATGCAATTATTGTGTTGATCATTTCAGTTGCATTTACAAGAGGGAGTTAGTGACAACAGGGAAAAGAAAAACAGGAGAATCAGATTTATGGTTGAAAGTCTTTTAAATAATAATAATAATCAACAGTTATTTTTACGACGCTTATTAAAACAACCACAAGTGTGGGAGAAACCGAAAGGGCTGATGGATTTCAACTTACAAGTCCAGTGGCTTCCAATTCAACATTTTAACTCAAATTTGGAATCTTTTCAATTTAGAAAGTCATTTCCGATGGGAAAACCGTAGGTTGCTCTGGGATGAAAAACACCCAGCTTAATATGACCCGGCTGGGAATCGAACCCAGGAACTTCCCGATTGCTAAGCCTCACTGCTTCAAATGCCACCGCCTTTATCCGCTCGGCCACAGCACCAGTAGTATGAATTAGTTAATGATGATGTATAAATAGTACCCTCAAACTTTAACAATCTAAGTTGACTTATTATGCTGTCATTTTGCTGTCATTTTCTGCTGTCATTGCTGCTGTCATTTTTGCTTTTTTGCTGTCATTTTTGCTGTCATTTTGTTGTCATTTTTGCTTTTGCTTTTTTGCTGTCATTTCTGCTGTCATTTTTGCTGTCATTTTGCTGAATTATGCTGTCATAAGTATGGAGTAGCTTTTACCTGCAATAGAGTGGGAGGCAGAAGGCAGAGAGGAAGGCCACCAAGGGTTCACCCATGAACCAGCAGATGGCGAAGACGGTGAACAAGGAGTAAAACGCTTGTTTCGATGGAAAATCTTTCATTGTAAAGTAGATCCCGTAAAGGCTCCAAGCAGTACCTGAAAGTAAAAAAAAAGATGACGAAACTTGTAAGGAAATGTGAAAATGCAAGGAATAATTAAGGGTTCAAGTTTTTGCATAGCAGTTTGCTCTGAATGCACTGAAGTTTGTCTATTATAAACTGTACTATGGTCACTGTGTACAAAACCTGCTGTGCCTATTTGCACTTGCACAGCAATATGCCCATTTTGCATAGTAAGTTACCCATTTTGCATAGTAATTTGCCCATTTGCATAGTTATTTGCCCATGTTGCATAGTAATTTGCCCATTTGTGCATAGCAATTTGCCCATTTTGCATAGTAATTTGCCCATTTGCATCTAGCAATGTGTCCATTTTGCATAGCAATATGCCCATTTGCATAGCAATTTGCCCTCTTTGCATAGTAATATGCCCATTTGCATAGCCATTTGCCCATTTTGCATAGTAATTTGCCCATTATGCATAGCATTTTGCCATGCGATAACTGATATATTATTCCCTGGTTTGGGAGCATCATGTTTACAATACCAGATATTTAATGGACTTGATCGGACTAAAACATTAAAAAACCCTCATACTTACAAACCCTCATAAAAATAAGCTTCTTAAAAGTACCACCCAATTCAACAGTTAAATATAAGACTTTTGTGGCCTTTAAAAACTCATTTACTAAATTTATCAAGGATTACATGAATAGTAGATGTACTGGTAGAAAAGCATATACGGATGCAACATTTGCTCTGTTTCATAGAGACTGGTTCGAATGGTAACAGGGGAGGAAAAATTAAGGCAGTAAATATTATTCCGTGTAGAAATTTGCATAGCAGTTTTCGTGAAGGCTATGAACTGGTCTCTTATAAAATACTATGATTCTGTGTACAAAACCTGCTGTGCATCTTGGCACTTATATAGCAAAGTACCCAGTTTGCATAGCATTTTGAAATGCGATACCAGATATATAACCCATCGGTCCACCTCTGGTTGTAAATTACTCACCAATGATTCTTATCACGATCAAGCCCAAGGCAGCGGGTGTGTCGTAGATGTTTTTGACGTCTTGTGGATCGGCGTTGCCCTTGATGATGTACAATGTCACGTGACTGATTGCAAACCCAGTCACAAAGAAGGCGAGCTTGATCTTTCCGACACCTCTCATGGTCAGTCTGGAAATAGTGTAGAAAAAGTATTCTTACGTAATTTATACCACTTTTACACCATTTCATTATGACAAATTTTATGAGGAAATACTTTAACTACAAGCAAATGTACAAAAGCAACTGGATTTAGTTTGGGTTTCATATAATTTTATTTTAATTATTAAAAGTTTATTATTAAAATTATCGTTAGGGCTGCTTGGAATCAAGCTTCAATCGTTCTGTTGTCTTCTGTTTCCCCATCCTCTTGTAGATCTTTGCTTTCCAGTGACTTCTTCTCTCCCAATGATATAGTCATCACTTTATGATCTGATGATACTTAAAATTACTCCACTGTCATGAAATTTTCTCCCTGAGTTTGCTACACCGCAAACAAAGCAATATGGAAAAAAATAAATAAATAAAAAAAAAAAAAATTTTTTTTTAAATGAAAAAAAAATAAATATGAAAAACCAAAAACGATACATTTCAGAGAAAAATGATTAATCTGTAAAATTCCTTTCAACTCACCTGGTTATTGTGTATCCTTTGGAGATTAGGACCAAGATCGATGCAAAGACCACTGTGCCGACAGATTTCAAGATGTGACCTACGAAAGAACAGTACAAAACTAAATAAAAAGATAAGTAAACTGTGAACGTTCTCTGCAGTTTTGCCACATTTTCACATGGAAATCAATTTAATACATCAATAACTAGGTTGTTCAATAAGAAAGAAAAATATTAGCAATAATCACTGAAGAATTTGTGGCTTCCACTTATTTAAAAGACACTAGGGTTGTTAGTGGAAACATTTTAAGACTATGGTTAAGAACTGGAATGCTATCAAGGGTAGTAACTATGAAAAGTTCAAGATAACACAAAGTTAACAGCAAACAATAAAGTCCTTCTGTTACTTTCTAAAATTCCAACATAAAAACAATTAAACAATTTCGAAGTCATTTTCTTTTATAATTCATGTATCCATCCATTGATAATCGTGTAGCTCATTTACATAATACTGTTAGATATTTTACACTCTGAAAATTTGCATATATATACCTGCTGACTGCAATTCATCTCTCTTTATTCCATCTTGAGCAAACTTGAGCCATCCACATCCCAGGATCAATATGCCGATTGTGTGCAGGAGAAGGGATCCAATCCATAGTTGAAAGGTCACATGGAGCATCTTCTGATGTGCAAGTTGCACTTTAAAACACGAACATCAAATATACAAAATGATCGATTGGGTCAGAACGTAAAAGTTGATATTAAAATCTCATAAAATCTATTTAAAAAATCTTCATTGTTGTCAATTTCACACAATGAATAATGAAGTTGAATTTTTTTTTTCCAATTTGCTTTCTGCATATAGATTAATAATTACCATATTAAATGTCTCTTCTACTAATGTTTTAGTCTCTCCCAAGATCATTCATGGCTTGCTCATGCATAAACATAATAACATACACAGTTGTCTTCATTAGTTTGGTTCACATTGTCTTTTGGTAATCCTTGATAGGCCTACAAATGCAAAGTAACAGCTGTCTTAAAATGATGAAAAAGAACCATCGATATGTACAAGTGTTATAAGTAAATAGTTAACTTTGAACATTGTACAATTGATAAAGTCTCTATTCACATATCGTGCTCAAAGTTATAACTAGCACTGGAGTGTTAGCTCAGTGGTTAACGCCGGTGCCTTTCAATCATAAGGTCCCCGGTTCGAGTCACTCCCAGATTAATGTATGTCATGCAGTTACAGAGTTGTTGAAATTAACAATTCATAATCATGGACGTTAAATATGAATGTAAGAGACTGACTTCAGTCAGCTTGCGACTTTGATAAGCCAATGAGGCTTCTTCGCGAGTTCCTGCTTGCAGGAGGATCTAATATACATACATACATAGATACATTTGATGGCTCTTGTCCTCTTCAGGAAGAAGGCTAGCTCTTTAAGTTAAACTGAGACAATTAAGGCAGAAGTATACTTACCACCAAAAATGAACCCCACGATGAAGAGCAAGGTAAGTACGACCATGAAGATGAGTGACACAGGTAGATTGGCTAAGGAAAGGAAAACAAACAATTACAGAAAATAACTCATTGTTTTTAAATTTGAAGAGTTAACCCTGTGCCTCCCTCCTCTCCCACCACCCCCCCCCCCCCCATAAAAAAATGTACTTGTCATGTCAATATCAGCAAAACTCAAATATTGCACAAAACACTTAATTAGATGAACTTTCTTTAATTATAACACTATTAAAAATAGAACTGCATTGGAAATGGTCAATCTTTCATACCTTTCCATGTTATGACTAGCTAGCAATACAGCTACTAACTTCAATCTATTATCTACGTGTCATTCCAAGTACTCAAGAAAGAATGCAAAATATTACAACCCTATTAACTATTTCTACTTCTTGTGTGTGAAAAATATAACATTACCAAAACACAAAACTATCCTGGCAGCAAACTTTGCTATAAAATACTGGCATAGGGTCAAATAGGGACAAATGGTTTTTGCCTAAAGGTACAAAAAAATAGTCAGCAATTTTGCTAACCAACCAATCAACTTTAGCCACCAGAAAATCCTTTCTTAATACTAATTAAAGTATATTTAATATAATTAAATCAAGTCATGCATTGCAGTATACTCACTATCTTCATCAGCAGAAAACTCTTTAGTCAGTCCGTCCTTATTATTCACAAGATGCAAACTGTAGTCCAGAAGTTCAATGCCATCATTCTGTTGGTGGTGACAGTTCATGACCGTGACATAATACCATTGTTCTAGGGGATATTCAAATCGCTTCATCCCTTTGCACCTTATTTTCTGGAAGCAGAAGTTACATCAACAAAACAGAAATGATTTAGGAGAATGATTTATGACATGAGTGGTTATCATAACGACTACAGAGCACTCATGGAAAAACTTTGAAGGAAAAGAGTTTTAAATTAGGAAATTAAAATCAGTTACAAGTATTATTTGATGTCAGCAAAAGTGGGTTCTTATAATGAAACATTAACTAAACGTACTAATTCCTTGGTGTGCTCACTTCAACACAATAAGTTACATCCACCTAAAATCTAGTTGCACAGATAGACAATTAAGTTCCCAATTATAAGAACAATGGACCTTTTTTCTTATTGTAGCTATAGTTACAAGTGAAATACAGAGAAATGTGCAATGTCCATGCAGTATGTTTCATTTAGGGGAAACACTAAACAAAAGAACATTGGCAACATTTACCATGTATAGCACCATAAATGGATAAATCCATTGGGCTTTAATGGAATTAGAACAAATTGTCATTCTGAATTACCTTGATATCATCTTCAAAGGGCTCGCAGGTTCCAACACCATCCCACAAATGAATGATCATAGAAGCTCTTTCAATCATCTCATAGCAGTCCTAAGTGGAAAAAAAAAAAAAAATAGTTGTTACATCAGGTGATCGACACATTTAAAAAGCAACACACACACATCCAAAATTTATACCCTGACTTTGGCACAACATGCAACCCCTCCCCGCCCATACATCTCGAGAGGTAGAATTTAGAGATCATGGTGGTAATCTTGAAGGGAATTGCATCAGGTTATCATTTACAGGGAATAAGTTAGTGCTCAAATTTTGCAATACCTGATATATTATTCCCTGGTATGGGAGCATCATGTTTTTTGATCGGATTTGATCGGACTAAAACATTTAAAAAACAATCATACTTACAAACCCTCATAAAAATAAGCTTCTTCAAGTACCACCCAATTCAACAGTTAAATATAAGAATTTTGTGGCATTAAAAACTCATTTACTAAGTATTTCAAAGATTAAATGTGTAAAAATGTACTACCAGCTGGTAGAAGCATAACAAATGCAACATTTGCTCTATTTGATAAAGACTGGTTTGAATGGTAACAGGGGAGGCAGGGAATATTATTCCGTGTAAAAATTTTGCATAGCAGGTTTGAAGGCTCTGTACTTTGTCCCTTATAAAATAATATGGTTCCTGTGTACAAAAACTGCTATGCATCTTTGCACTTGCATAGCATCTTTCCCATTTTGCATAGCATTTAACAATGCGATGCAAGGTAAATTATTCCCTGATATGATTGCTTTGCATATTAATGATGTGTAAATATACTTAATTTTATGTCTTTTCCTTTCAGTTTTCCATTTCATATCCTTTATGTTGCTTTCCAGTGGTAATAATTCTTTATGTGTGTAATAGTTCTATCCAGCAAAATCTTGGGGAGATCTTAGGGGCAAACTATTTAATAAGTACTGCACTATAATAATTCTGTAAAATTTTGTTTAATATTGCTGGAAATAACTAAACTTTAAGTACTGTACATGAATGCTGTGATAAAAAAAACAAAAAAACACAAACCATGTCATTTCCATGTCTTCTCACAGCAGGCCATTCCTTAGACCAATCACTGAATATCACAATGTCAGGACAGCAGAAATTCTGCAATACGATGGGTATAATTAATCAATTTGTAGTTAGACATATAATTCCAAACAAGATCATATTTTTATTTATATAAATTTGAATGCTCACAATTACAATGCATTTACACTCCATGCTTGTATAAAAAAATAAAAAAAGTATAAGTGAGGACAAATGTATCATAGAAATTTAACAAAAAACAACTCTATTTTTATTAGCCCAGTGGGTCATTTTTCTGTCTGTCACACTGACCTAGGGTATGTATATGCAGAGAGTAAGAATGATCAATTGTAGCTAGGGCAGAAATACTTACAGCTGGAATTATTATGTCATAATACAGCAGTCCTTCTCCATTTGGTTTGAAAACAAATCTACCCAAGAAAGCCACATGCTGTCAAATTAGAAAGAAAACATGAAAATACATGAAACTGCTTAAGAACACTCAATGACATTTTCAAAAGAATATTGAAAAATGTATGTATAGGCCTGGAGCCCCATACTATGGTCAGGGTTGAGGTTAAGGACATGTAAAAAAAGTGTAAACACATTTGGCATCAATTTCAAAAATTACAAAAGAAACTTTAGACACAGTTATCATTTGAAAAGGTCACTCTGGTGACCTTAGTCTTAAGTTATGGTAGGCTAGTAGATGTAGTAGCAGTCATTAAATAAATATAAAAAATCGCATAGTGGCCTAGAGCCTAGACTAGTCTATAGCTCATACAATTACAATCACAACTATACAATTTTCATAGTCTACAGCCTATAGGCCTATGCTAGGCCTAGTGAGTGAAGCCTAACTTAGGGCCATGCTTAGGCCTAGTGTCAGTTATAATTTAGTCGCCACCACATTAAACAGTGATAAAAATGTATTTCATTTATATACATTAACAGCTCGTCTGTTTGAAATAGATATGGGAAAATACCAGTAGGCAAGACTGTAAGTAAAGTATGTAGACATCTAGACCTTAGTTAGGCTAACCTTAAGTAACAGTAACACTGCAGTAGGCCTAAGAGTGTCGGTGTCTTACCGTATATGGGTCAGTCCGAAAGTTAGTCCCTGAAATCATCAGCCCATCTCCATCAGAGACACAAATCAACACCAGGAATGTCACATACAAAATATTCAGTTTCAACCCCATGTTCTAATGCTCAGAAAATATGACAGAAATATAACCAAAATAGACCTCGTTAATTCTGCGTTCACTGACCCCGCATATGCCGTTCCTATCTTGCCATCGTACGTGCCTTAATGTCATGTGTACAGCATACATATAATCCGTTTGCAGCCAACAGAAATGCAAGTGTAAGTTGAATGGAACGTCCAAAGAACTATTTCTATGGGGACGTCACAATTGCATTTCACACAGTGATTGGATAAGAGTTATATGACGTAGGGTGAAGCATACCATTTTAAAAGGTTGTTGCCATTTGGCGGGCACATTAGTAGCGTATCAGGTGCGTATCCAGGGGGGGGCGTTGGGGGCGCGCGCCCCCCGGGTAAGGAAAAGAGGAGAGAAAAAAAAGAGAAGAAAAAAGGGGAAAAGAGGGGAAAAAAGAAAAGGAGGAGAGGAAGGAAGGGAAAAGAAAAAGAAGAAAGAGAGAAAAAGGAGAAAAGGAGGGAGTATAGAAGATAAACGCCAAGACACCGGGAAGAGAAAGAGGAACAGTCATAATTACAGCGCTGATCCCTATTATATACACAGGGTAGCCAGTGACAGATCGAGGATTACGGAGGGGACGTGCGCCTCACCCTACCCCTTACACCGACAACTCCATTTTTGACGTTCCATTTTTCCTCTCTCACTAATGTATCTATATATATACTATATATGGTCTATCATAACGCGTGTGTGTGTCTGGACGCCTTAAACAATTGTACAATTGTGCTATGGAACCAACTGTGGCTGGTCTTGAACTCGACCGAGTCGTCGGGGAACATGACGCATTTCGGGAAGGGGCGACGCCCCCCCCCCGAGCAAATTTTCTTTATGATATCGCTAGGAATTTCAAAATAGACAATGATTAGATGTAACTTACAAGGCCTGGGAAGTGTCATTTCCAGCGATCTGGCAGGCATTTTCGGCCAAAATTTTCTTGTACGCTTCGCGCCAACACATGGTGTCGCTACGCTTAGATAGTTTGCTACAGGCTTCGCCCCTCCCTTGGTAAATTACTCGCTACAAGCCTGTTCGAATTTGTAAGGTAAAGAGCAGATATCACATCACATCAGTGAGCATGAAAATGCATATTCCAGGATGAACAGCCTCAAAACTGTCTATGTGTGTAGACTATCAAAGGCGTAGGAGCCCAATTGGGGGCTGTAACGACTTGCCCGAAAAATATAACCAAACTTTTTCGCGCGCTTCGCGCGCGTTCAACATGTTACTTGTTGATGTCAATATCATATATGCATGCATCGGTCATTACATCGCATGGCATCGTGTGCCGTACGGTCCGTGAAAGTTGCGCAGTATACCGCCGGATGCTAATGTAAACAACGAAATGTCTTATGTAGATGGAGAAAAAGCATACAGGTCCAATTATGTCAAAACTCTCTTTTACAGTAGTAATGGCGAATTAGTCGGCCAAGCTTAAACTTTATTTTAATTACCAAGGAGATCATTTTTAAACTATTCATTTCCTTAAGCTACATCATTGCTATCATTGCTATCAGTGCAATTTTGACCTGTCTGTTAGGGGTTCAAGGAGGTTTTTCTATATTGGTTGTCCATAGATTGAATTTTGTGCAACATTATGGGTATGTTTTGAAGTGATTTTATTCACGAGAAATGTGAATTTTCAAATTCTGAACAAATAATGGGCTTAAAACCTTGAAAAGTGGGGCTTTCGGATATTGTGGGCCGTGACGTATAGAATCACCTACAAAAGCAATGATCCACAGGACATGCAATGAGGTCGAACATGATGTGTGACTGGTGACAATCTTCAAAAAGGTTATGGATGGAAAAAAAACTATTGGGAAATACTTGGTTCTCAGGCAAAAGTGTACAACTGCTTGGTCATTTTCAAGCCCGAGAAGTGCCATTTCCGGTGATCTGGGGGGTATCAAAACCAGAAATTTTCTTGTACGCTCCGCGCCAACCGATGGTGGCGCTCCGCTTAGATAGTAATTCGCGCCCCCCGGGTTAGAAAATCCTGGATACGCGCCTGCGTATATACAGTGCAGTTCAAACTTCCATGTTAACGACAACGTTGCTTTGATGGTGATTGGGTCCAAGGAAATGATGCACGAGGATAACGTTCAAGTAAAAATACAAATTGTACAAACTCAATGAAGAGTTCACCACAACTATTATTAGTTCCTGGACGAGTTTTTCATATCCACCCAAAGTTCCTATCTCCTGTAAAAGTGAACAGCGCCATTATTCATATCTTCACATCTTCGAAATTATATAGTCATGGCGCTGAAAGTATTTTTTACTGAAAGCACAGAGAGCTTCAGCTTTAGGAACATGGCGTAGTCTCTATTGGAAATTTACTTAAGATTCCTGCAAAAAGCACTTAACTTTAATTCAACTATATCAGGGGCGTATCCAGGATTTTGTAACCCGGGGGGCGCGAATTACTATCTAAGCGGAGCGCCACCATCAGTTGGCGCGGAGCGTACAAGAAAATTTCTGGTATTGATACTCCCCAGTTCACCGGAAATGGCACTTCTCGGGCTTGAAAATGACCAACCAGATGTACACTTTTGCCTGAGAACCAAGTATTTCCCAATAGTTTTTTTTTCCATCCAAAACCTTTTGGAGATTGTCACCAGTCACACATCATGTTCGACCTCATTGCATGTCCTGTGGATCATTCATTGCTTTTGTAGGTGATTCTACGTCACGGCCCACAATATCCGAAAGCCCCACTTTTCAAGGTTTTAAGCCCATTATTTGTTCAGAATTTGAAAATTCACATTTCTCGTGAATAAAATCACTTCAAAACATACCCATAATGTTGCACAAAATTCAATCTATGGACAACCAATATAGAAAAACCTCCTTCAACCCCTAACAGACAGGTCAAAATTGCACTGATAGCAATGATAGCAATGATGTAGCTTAAGGAAATGAATAGTTTAAAAATGATCTCCTTGGTAATTAAAATAAAGTTCTAAGCTTGGCCGACTAATTCGCCATTACTACTGTAAAAGAGAGTTTTGACATAATTGGACCTGTATGCTTTTTCTCCATCTACATTTCGTTGTTTACATTAGCATCCGGCGGTATACTGCGCAACTTTCACGGACCGTACGGCACACGATGCCATGCGATGTAATGACCGATGCATGCATATATGATATTGACATCAACAAGTAACATATTGAGCGCGCGCGAAGCGCGCGAAAAAGTTTGGTTATATTTTTCGGGCAAGTCGTTACAGCCCCCAATTGGGCTCCTACGCCTTTGATAGTCTACACACATAGACAGTTTTGAGGCTGTTCATCCTGGAATATGCATTTTCATGCTCACTGATGTGATGTGATATCTGCTCTTTACCTTACAAATTCGAACAGGCTTGTAGCGAGTAATTTACCAAGGGAGGGGCGAAGCCTGTAGGCAAACTATCTAAGCGTAGCGACACCATGTGTTGGCGCGAAGCGTACAAGAAAATTTTGGCCGAAAATGCCTGCCAGATCGCTGGAAATGACACTTCCCAGGCCTTGTAAGTTACATCTAATCATTGTCTATTTTGAAATTCCTAGCGATATCATAAAGAAAATTTGCTCGGGGGGGGGGGGGTCGCCCCTTCCCGAAATGCGTCATGTTCCCCGACGACTCGGTCGAGTTCAAGACCAGCCACAGTTGGTTCCATAGCACAATTGTACAATTGTTTAAGGCGTCCAGACACACACACGCGTTATGATAGACCATATATAGTATATATATAGATACATTAGTGAGAGAGGAAAAATGGAACGTCAAAAATGGAGTTGTCGGTGTAAGGGGTAGGGTGAGGCGCACGTCCCCTCCGTAATCCTCGATCTGTCACTGGCTACCCTGTGTATATAATAGGGATCAGCGCTGTAATTATGACTGTTCCTCTTTCTCTTCCCGAGGTCTTAGCGTTTATCTTCTACTCCCTCTTTTTCTCCTTTTTCTCTTTCTTCTTTTTCTTTTCATTTCCTTCCTCTCCTCCTTTTCTTTTTTCCCCCTCTTTTTCCCTTTTTTCTTCTCTTTTTTTCTCTCCTCTTTTCCTTACCCGGGGGGCGCGCGCCCCAACGCCCCCCTGGATACGCGCCTGTATATGATGAATTTGTCATTACTAACTTCGTTCTTTACAAATCTTTATAGTAACCAGTGAAAACAAAGCTACTTAAAATGTTAATAGCGCCACTACCCCAAATATCAATAGCGCCACTAGCTTAATTAATCTGTTGTAGGCTATTCGGATACGCAAACTTACAAGTAATCTAATAGTTTAGACCTTCTAGCCATAAACAAGTACCACAGTCTCGATAATGGAAAGGGCCTCGGACTACAGTTTCTTTTTGATTGGGAATGAGAACTATGAAAAATCAGGTAATAATTGTTTCCACTTTTATGTGATTTTGAGCAGACTCTGGAGCCAAATCGTCATACCCGATACATATAGTTAGTCATTGGTGCTGACTATGAGTACAACCTAAATATTTGTTCTTACCATAAACAAAATGTAAACTAATGATTCAATTTAATTAGAAATAAAATTTGTTAACTTAAAAGAAAAAGAAAATGAAAACGTGTGATAGAAATATCTAATATCCTATACCGCGGTATATACAGATGTCGTCATTTATCAGATGGATACCTCGGAACCCCTTTAAAACATTCGTATATAATGCTC
>KN886823.1:26791-37329 GCA_000934455.1 Apostichopus parvimensis
AGGCTGTCTTATGGGCTCTCCGACAGCAAGAAATTTAAAAAGAGGGCGCTGTCATATCGGTCCCATTTAGTTCTGGGAAAATCGAAAAGCTGTTATGTTACAATAGTACCGGAATCATCAGCAGTAGCATGGCGTACCATGTGCTGATCAAGAGAAGTATAAGTTCTTTCCTGGTAATTGAAGGAGAGATCTTTCATGTCTGAAGTTTCAAGGTTTTGATCATTGTCGGATAATGTCTCAGTTTAGTTTTCATCCAATTTGATGCCAGAAGTGAGTTTACAAAAATAACAATCAAACGGTCATAACAAAAATTATTGGACACAACAACACTTTTCTTAAAGTGATTATCTGTCTCATATGCCCCCTAACACCAACACTGATGATTTCATGAACCGTTAAATGCTTTTCGACTTGTCAAGTTATTGGTGGTCAACCACACTGAAAATTAACCACTTGTAAGCAAAGGACAAATTTCAACTTAATTAATGTTAACTTGTGAGGTAGGGATAAATTGTGGCATAGGTGATATACTGTGGCACAGGGGAGGGGCACTTGGGGGGGCATGTGGGGCATCTAAATAATACATCAGTTCAAGAAACAATTTTAAATTTGCATATATCACCATCCTTAGTTACATTTTTTATTTACATTTTGCAGCCTTTAGACAAATGCCACAGTTGACACTATATGATTGGGACCAGAGCAAAAGAATGTGGTATTCTGAGTTACCATGGAAACAAACAGCCCTCATTAAAAGTATCTGGTGTCTGCTGGTTGTGCCAACAAGACCACAATCCAGTGCAATAGAACAAAGATTCAAGTTATTTGTTTACTTCAAAGTAAACTTACTACCATGTCAGTAAAAGAGTTCTTCTTCCCCAGGGGTCATTGCCAGACTAATAAATTTTCCAAAAAAGTAAACAGAACATGTTTGAAATTTTCCTTAATCTGGCTTAAATAATGTAACAAATGATGTATTATCTTTGTCTTAATCTATGCATAAGACTGATTTATGTTTCTGATGGGTCACACAACTCACTTTTTTTTTATATGGAAGGGTCATAGGTCAATCCCAAATCACTGCAAGTAATTCTCTTTTTTTTTTTCTTTTTTTCTTCTCTTTTTTCCCCCTCCAGTGTAACTCTGATGTCAGTCAGTACAAACAACATGTGATATAAGTGAAAGTAAGAGAAACTGTTGTAGGCATACTAAAGTAAGGAAGCTTATACACACCTTTAATCTACATGTAGAGCTCAACAGCATGCTACCCACTGTACAGCAGTGGCATGTGCAAAGGGGAGGGAAGGGGGAGGGGACTGGGGAAACCATGCCCCCACCACCTTCGATGGACAATCAGGAGATGTTTGCAGGGATGCGGGGAGGGAGGAGGAAGGGGCAGTATATACTATCATGTACTTGTATCTAGTCAATTGATAGTTAACAAGGTTATCAATATTTATGACATGCATTAATTCCATGAATATGCATACAATCTGTCAGTCAAAATAATCCTACAAGGTTAAGCTCTACAAATGTGACCATATGGAAGTCTATCAAATCAGTTTCTAATGGTTCCTTCCATGCTATACTCTATCCCACTCCCAGACAACTACCGACCCATTCCACCATCACCATCATTTGTACATCCGACCCACACTCGACCCTTTCAAAAGTAGCCCCACTATATGTAACATCCACATATTAGGTACAAGTTAAAGTTAAAATTCAACCACATTCCCATTTTGCGACGAGATTACAATGTAAGCAGAGCATGTTATAGCTTCTCCTTGGCACAGATCAACACTCACATGTGCAGCAAGTAAACCGACTGCTCGTGCCAGCGACAAAAATCTAATCCTTAATTACGTTTGCCAAGATAAAGACTGAGATTTTGAACAGAGCTCTTGAATACCAAAGAGTTGGCAGACATACTGCCAGTTATTTCAACATTTGTATAGTTATTAACGTACAGTACTACACCAAACAACACACTGAGTTTTCCCTTCATCCTAAAATTATCTCTTCCCAAGGTAACGTGCCTCAACATAAAAAGCTGGTGAAACATACAGCCTAATTTGATTTCAGTCTATTACGCATACTTTGAGGCATCTGAAGGCCAGACACCTCCATGTAACAGGCTAGTGGCAAAAGAAGTAAATTCATTTCCCTTATTACACACATGTCGGAGAAATGATTAGCCGTTCATTACCAACGGCACGACACATGTTTAATTTTCGAACCGACTATACTGCAGGTTTAGATGCCTGCAAGCTCTCACCTGAAATGAACTGGTTTCAAGTATGATCATACTATCTTATGAATAATTCATGAGCATCTTGTGTCTACAATAAGTGAAGTGCAATTTGCTTAATTGCATTAGCCCCCTAAACCTATTATCTTGCTGAGGTTCCTAAAATTCCAGGAAATTTTTCCCTCCAGGTTCTCTTCCCAAGTTCTTTCAAAATGTTTGACAAGACATGTGGGGGGAAGGGGGATGGTGGGGGGAGGGATTGAATTTGGAAGGTGAACAGGAGGAGGAAGGTTTCTTATGACCACATAGCTACCAGCTGTGTGTAGTGACTCACACAGTGCATTGAAAAATAACACATCCCTGTTATCCAACAGTATCACATTAGTCTTAAAATCCTGAGAGTGAAAAGGTGAAAATGTTGCATGCATGTCTTAATAATGACATTACTGTTTAAAGATGTGTGTTATGATGTACCTAACTACATCTATTCAGTTCATTATAATCTTAACAATTGTTCACGTTTGAATTCACATTATCAAGAAATTTGGGTTTGAAATCATCAATGAATGTCTTTTATATTACATTTGAGGATGATAATAAAAAAATCATTCATGCACACAAAGATGTTTGATTGATGAGGGGGTTCATAAAATTGAAGGTTAAAGCCGAAATTTGAGGTCGAGTTTTGTCTGTCTGTTGTTTTCGGCACATATATATATATTGTAGACCTTAGAAACTAAACTCATCATAATGTAGCTACTGTCGTTGCCTTCGGCATATGATTCAGAAGTTGCTATTTAAGCATAATGCATAAATAGTGGCTCCTCAAGGTCACCTTAGTTTATTATCTCTATAGACACTTTCAAGTAATCAAACAGACAGACTATTAGTACACACTAACATAGAAAACTTATACAGACATAGATGAAATTGTTATTTTTGATAGCATTAGTTCAGCAAGAAACCCAACTTGCGCACAGATATATAACATGAGTTAAAATGTAATCAAAGCACTAAGTAAGATGGTTGTTAGGGCTACCATACTTTCTTTCCACCTCCCTTTTTTCTGTTCACTTTCCTTGTTTTTTTAATTACAGTAAAACTTTGTTAGCAAAGTAAAGCAATGGCTACAGGTATTATTACGTTGGAAAACTTTGTTCAGAAACGAACCCAATCTACTGTACAACCTGCATCCAAGTTTGTACATGGAATAACTGTGACTAATACAATACAGTACTACATGGTTGCATAAGGCTACCATACTTTCTTTCTCTGTTTTGACTGCCTCAATAAATTACACATACTGTACAGTATACCACAACTTTGTCAGCTGGAGCCAGAGGTTACTCTTTAGTATACATGGTTATTGTTACTTCTATGACAGCTTTTTCTACATAACCCATCTTACTGTACAAGAACACATTGTGTTTTTTCTCCATTGCCAACACATATATGGGTGAATTATGACTATATTACATCAGTGGTCCCATAAGGCTCCCATACTTTCTTTTACTCTCTCTCGTTACTAATAAATTACACATACTGTGTGTGTACTAACTGTATATTACTAATAAATTACACACACTGTGTGTGTACTAACTGTATATAAATTGTCAGTCATGAGCCAGTGGTTACATCATTACATACATGTATGGCTAATGTTACTTTGACAAGCTCTGTTCATGGTTGTCTTTATTAATGTACCTCCAATGGCCCTGAACCTTAACATCACATCTGTCTTGGGAATTAATAACCACTTTAACTAGCTCCAGCTCTCTGCTGGAGAGCAGATCCAACAAGCTGTAAAAACCTCAAGTTCTGTCAAAAAATACCAAATCACACCAAGAAAAGAGAAAACTGTCATTTTAACAGTTTATTTAAAAAGATATAAACATTTGGGATATAATCATTTTCTGGGAAAAAAGTAAATTGTCCTGTAAACTTTGACAGTAAAGTAAAACACTCATGTACTGGTATTTAATTGTGTTGTGGTAGCACTGTGACAAACCTACACATCAGGTATTGACACAGAGCTAATAATATGGTAGGACTGTGTCTAGATGGATAACCAGAGGTTTACATCGTGTGAGTGTGAGACTGAATCAACTTCATTAATAGACCCTGGCTGAGAATGGAGGAGTCGCAAACCACACCTGAGACTTAATCTGCCCATGTTTGACAGTTCCTTTGCATCACCCATTGCAGACGGAAGCTATGGGTGTGATTATTTACTGGGGTTGGAGGAGGGGGACCAACAATCACCCAACCTACTGAGTTTAACTAAAAGTTAGACTTTCATTGATCCAATCTACGGCAAATCATCTCTCATAGTTTTCACCGAGAGATGTTTAACGAGGATTACTGCATAGATAGGAATTGATTCTCAACATCTCAACATTTTCTTTGGCAATATTTTCTTCGACTGAGAGCCCTAAATATACAGAAATATTAAAGAAATGGAAATATAGTAAAATATATATGTATGCAAAAATGGTGGCTCATTTTAGGGATTTTGACTCCAACTCCACTACCAATCAACATCTTGTGAAATTAACAACATCCGTTCTTTCTCAATGTTGCACCCAAATAGCTTGTTCATTTTACTATTACTGCACATTTTTAACAAGTCAATGCAGCAGGCAAAAGCCTGCAGAACTGGTTAAAATACAGACACCTCAACACAAGTTTGAGATTGAAGACAGAGATGTTCAGTCGTGTATCACACCCCCACCTCCTGTCCCCACATGAACAACATTGCCAACCCATTCAACCCCATCCCCTTGGGAATCCCCTATCTTCCAAAGTTGGGGCATTCATTGGTTCTTTTTTCATTTCCATCTGAACAGGCCACTGAAGGCTTTCTGCTCATTAAAAGTTTTAGTTATGAATGAAATATAGCAAAACACCTATAGATATTGCAATCCTCTTCTTTTCTCTTTTTGTTTGGCCATATTTATGAATTTATAGTCATCTAAAAATGAATTGCAGTGAAAACTGTAAACCACATCACAGCTGTATTTATGTCAACCACTCATGTCAAGTCACGTCTTAGGGATAGGGTTACAATACATGCCAGAATTAATCGGGATTGTCAGATTGTTGATATAAAAAAAAATATTGTCCTTCTGAGCAAATTAAATTGTCCCCATTTGTTTTAGATCCTTGTGATGTTCAAAAATATGTATGTATGTACAGTATGTATTTTAGATCCTCCTGCAAGCAGGAACTCGCGAAGAAGCCTCATTGGCTTATCAAAGCCGCAAGCTGACCGAAGTCAGTCTCTTAGATTCATATTTAACGTCCATGATTATGAATTGTTAATTGTCGACAACTCTGTAACTGGACGACATACATTAATCTGGGAGTGACTGGAACCGGGGACTTTATGATTGAAAGGCGATGGCGTTAACCACTGAGCTAACACTCCACAAAAATATCAAGTCTGTTTTTACGATACACAAACTAAACAGGGTATACATGTAGAGTATTAGTATCAATACATAACCTGTATGGAAGCATTGTGTTTATTCCTCATGCACAAACATGTATGATGGCCATATAATACAGAGATGTGCTCAGGAATATTTGCGTGCCGGGCAGATTTGAGCAGCAGTTTGATCCACTTCCTAGGAGAGTGGTCTCAGGTGTGGGGGTTCCCCCCCCCCCTTGTTTTGCAAATAAAGTATGCTTAGGTGGCAAATGGTGCTATCTTTTTTATGGGGCTAACTGATGTGGGAAGTATTCACCTATATTTTGGTAACTTGGTAAAATGTGTTAAATATATCATCAAGAAAAGTGACAGGTGGAAATGTTGAAAATAGTGTTTGTGCTGGGCTGCATTCATAACTGCCTTGCGCACAGCCACCCGCTGCCACCCAGCGTGAACACACCCCTGATAATATTATAAGCAATCAGACAATATTGGCAGAAAGACCTGTGTAATGTGAGCTATTGTACATACACGTAACACAAACGTTAATGTAGAATTATTTTGCGATATAACTACCTTTCTCAACATTTAGGTATCTGTTGTTTAGACAAAACAGCTAAACTAAGTTAGAACTGACACAGTGTTCTGCTTTTCAGCCAAAGAAATACGGCAACCATACAAGAGCTGTACATACCATGTGAGTTGCTGAACTGAAAACCAACCAAACCTTCACTAAATCTTCAATATACTACTGTATGGATGGAATCAGTAATTAGAAGATAAATTCATCGCTGTTTTTATCCAAGCTTAGAATCTTTCAATTCTCTCTTATAATCGCGACTCTTTTTCTGTTTCGCATTGATCATTGTGATGTATTCATGACATAATGAATGACAATCACCCCAGTTTTCAAACATCTGGTGAAATACTACTGAAACAGAAAATTGAAAATTTCCATATTGACCTCTTTGCCTGGGTTACAAGCAGTCTCGTTGCTCTCGTCGAATCATTAACTGGTGTAAACTGATAACCAACACTTTCATTATCTCGTATAGTAATTGACAGTGTCTTCACAATGACATTTATATGATAGGTTACTTCTTCTCCACAGAGTAGTTTTTTTAACATTTTGTGACATTCCCAACCCTCCCTCCCCACTACCCCTTCTTATTCTTACTCTACCCTCTCAACATTATTCTGGTATATGATTTTCAGATTTCCTATCCCATGGGGTTTTGATGTCTCAGTATTATGTGGATTTGCATTGTGAACCAAGGACGATATCGCACTCAAGAAAATTTAGAAGATTTAAGCAGGGCGCTTTCAATACACAACTCATGCAATGTTTCTTTTGGCAGACGGAAGCATTAGGAAATGCTGTTGGAACTGGACTTTCCTACATCTACGATTCTCTCCCTCTCTCTCTCTGATGTAACCTTACTTTTTGCTGTCTCCAAAACTCATGCTAGCCTATTAATAATTGTCCTTCTTGAGACAAGCCGATTTTTAATTCAGGACAGGGATGCAAACTTCATTTTTAACACTGGCCCAGGTGTAGGTCCTACTGTGATTGAAGCTGCTTTTTCATGGCAAGTTATTGTCGCTTTCTCTCACCTTTTTGGCTTCTACCAGTAGAATGAGTAGTGTTTTGCAAAACCCACACAGGTTCTACTACTGTACTGTAACTTAAGTTTCGATTAGTGCTTACTAGTACTAGCCTACCTTAGTGTTTACCTACTGTAACAACTAACACAAGGCTAGCCTAGGTCTAACTTAAACTTAAAATAAGGCTAACATTGGCCATATCATACTCATAAGTCATAGCCTAGTCATACTGCATAGCTTGCCCTAGGGCCTACTGTAGCTCTAAACTACTTTAGAGTTACCCTAGACTAGAGTTAGACCTAGACCAGTAGCAGTACTGGCACTTTTTTGGCAGTAAGCTATCCTAGCCTAGCTTTAGCTGTGCATTATACCAAGCTCTCGGTTAACGTTAGCCCTATACGGGGTGGGATAAGCCGTACGGCTATGTGAGAACTAGTCTTGGCCTAGGCTAAGTAGGTTTCCATAAGGACAACACTACAGTGTAGACCTAGGTTAGGTCACAAGACTTAGGCTAGGTCACAGTCACACTTAGAAATAACGACTGCCCTGTAAGATACTCACATGTTTTAGAAAGTCTGTACACTGCCTAAGAAATCATTACTCGGGGAGGTTCTTGCCATTTTTAATTGACATGACCTGCTGTATCGTTAGCGTAACCTACTTTGTAAATAGCATGATGTAGTACTACTACTACTACTGTGTTGACAATGACACAATACCGTACCAACAGGTTCAGTCTGCATATTACTATACACTGCAATGTGGTCTACCCACCTGATCTTATGACGTCAAAATAAACAAGCATATATATATTGCAATCTCCGCCCATCAAGTTTGGTAACTCATATATAAGAATGGTCGGTGAATTTTTATCGCATGCCTTGAAGTTTTTGTCAATAGTTTAACATTCTTTCATTTTTAGCATTATAGAAATGATATTTAGTGAAAGTGGACATATAAGAGACATTTTTGAAACTGAATGTGAGGTGTTTCGGGGCATTTTGGAGGTCATTTCATGTGTGAGACGGAAGACCTTCTCCCGCAATTCTCAAAAATGTTTCTTCATATTTCTCCAACTGAAATAAGTATAGCCTACATAATATAGTAAATGTTGTGAAACAGACGCTTAAGAGAGGAACTTGTTTTCAAGTGGTGATTAACTGGTAACATTTTACGTCATGTTTTATTAATCCATCTGATCCAGCCTCACCCATTCTTCCATTGCTTCGCAAGTCAGTGAAATAGATGAATTAATAGTTGGTAACGTATATGCACCAAATAATCGCTCATGTGCAAGTTTGCAGTTGATGTATATATTGCTGTATAGTGTAACAAAACAGAACCAAGGTTAATTAATGTTCGACGAAGTCTTTAAGGGCAAGGATATGCGGGTATTTTGTGGGTTCCAAATGTAAAACTCGTGGTTAGAACCTTTGGTTTTTTATATGTGGCATTGTCTTGCACACTTTAGAGAGAATCGAAAGAGGAATAATAATTAAGTCAGGTCTATCTAATTACGGTTAGCAACCTTCACTTCACAAAGAATACTCAGTTCCCCAGAACCTAACATATTACGTTAGTAGCCTAATATTACGTAATGTGTAATACCAATTAATCACCACTTATAATAGCAGTATGCGTGATTCGGGCTTTGGCTTTCAGGAAGTTAACTTTAGCTAAAAGATTGAGCTCATACTAATAGATGGATTGGTTTCCTTCACTCGTGCATCTGTATACAAAAACCCCCATCTCATGCCTTCTACTCCCCTTGTGACGCCCCCATGCCCTCCCAAATCACCAGTGGCGGAGCTAGGGGTATTGGTCAGGGGGCGAGAATGGTCTGTAGGGGCGCTTTGACACTATCTAAGCGGAGCGCCACCACAGGTTGTCGCGGAGCGTACAGAATCTTTTTCAGTATAAAGTTACTCCCTAGATCGCCGGAAATGACCCTTTCCGGGCCTGGCTAATTTGCAGATAAACGAAGAATAAATAGGTGTCATCGCCATTTGTGACAACTCGGAAGTTTATATGGGTGTTGAAAGTACATGCGCTTGGTTTCGTACAACGGAAGTGCCGATAAATTAAAGACCGCCGTTAGAGCATTTTGTCAGAAAATTACACCAACAAATTGTGACAAATGTCAATAGGTAGATGAGAGCGCAATAAAAAGTCAATAATCGCGAATAGGTTAAAAGTGGTAAAAAGCTGAAAAGGGCGCCAGCAGTCCATTTGAGTCCGTCAGGGGGGCATCCGCCCCCCCCCCATCCCCTGACTATATGGACGCTCCGCCACTGCAAATCACCCCTTTTCCAGCTTGCACTATACTCTCTCCTGAACTATAAACCTCCCGTCTCGATACAGGTATACTTCATGTGAACAATGCATGTCAAGCTCGCATCTGTTCTACATGGCTTTTTTCTTACATAGCGCCCTCTTTTTACAAACTTTTCGTTCTTGCTGTTAACACACGGAGATTTTATTTTCGGCTGTTTTTTCCAGTGTCCTTCCGCCGTGAAGTTTATTATCAACGTTTTTTCATTAAAATGTGCCAGAAGTGAAGCGTCCACATGCATCCCGACCCCTGATTGAGGTTGGGTGATATAGGCCAATGATCCATATAAATAAAACAGAAAACTTGAACTTAGTACTGTACATAAAAAAGAACAGCTTTAATGTACGTCATACACGACTTGTCTTTTATTATTGACAGTACACGGCTTGCAGCAATGACAAAGTGCTGTCATGATATGAAGACTTTATATGTTACTTACCCCTCCCCCTCCCCGCCGCTACCAACACCCCCCCCCCCCCCCCCCCCCCCCCCCCCCCCCCCCCCCCCCCCCCCATTCACCAAAGTAAATCATGGCTTAGGCCCTAACGTTAACCTTGTAGGACTAATCCAGATTTAACTCCAACAAACTCAAAGTTGCGGCGAATATTGAAGAAGCTTTTCTGATAAGCAGTCTTTTGACTAACTGTACCATGAAATTAGTACTAGTAAAAAGATTATTGATTTAAACAAAGGCAACCCTCCTTTTGCATTAGTCAGGTTTTCTTTCACCAGGACATAGGTTAATTTGCGAGTATTCAACATCCAAAATAGCCTGTTTTATCAATAATTACAATTTATGATGTCCTCATAATTTGTCAAAAACAAATGTCAGTGGCGGATCCAGGATTTCGCCGAAGGGGGGGCCCAGATGGGAAATGCCTAATCGTCGTCCTGGGGGAGGGGTCTAAGGGGAGTGGGTG
>KN886823.1:38154-59995 GCA_000934455.1 Apostichopus parvimensis
CCTCGAACGCGGTAAAAAAAAAATTCAGGATTTTCGAAAGGGGGGGGGGGCCCGGGCCCCCCGGGCCCCCCCCCTGGGTCCGCCCCTGAATGTTGTTGAATTTCCACCTTAGATGCATGGTTGGTTAGTAAAGCCCAAATGAATATTCATCGACAGAGGAATTAAAATTTGTAACGAGATAACATTTGCAAGTTTGTCATTTGTGGGATTAATGCGAATTATTAAGAGTAGACTTATGTCTAAAGTCATCTACAACACAGAAACGACATTGATATTTATAAAAACTGCTTCCTAGGTGCTTCCAAATGTGGATGTGGAGGGGGTTGTGGCGGTGTGGGGTGGCTTTGGTGGTAACACAGCTGGTATATGTAATGCCGTGATTCGAAGAAATACTTTGTGTTCGAATTGGACGGAATAGTTCAATAGTGACCGGATGATTTATGTCTATAACGAGAATATATCATAAATACTAAAGTTGCCGACAAAAGTTGATCCATAAAACGATATAATATGTATGAATTGTATGTTTTCACTTGATATTGATCTGCTGAGAAAAATATCCGTATATAAAACTTGAAGTTACTTTTAACGTTAACCTTAAATTCAGAGAAATATTTATAAAAGAGAGAGGTGGAATCTTAGAAAAAAGAAGAGGCTGATAAAGTTGTCATAAACAGAAATCATTGTCTTTAATTTAAAACAATATGTGATTGAGAACAAACGGTAAATTCCTCTATACACGAATATGTTGTATTGTAGGCTAACCGTATTATTGCGAAACGTCTAGCACGGAATTACTCACTATTTCCCGCCTAAGTTTACTAATAGCGGTTGTTTGGGATACGTAGGTCGGTGTCTAAGTTATATTGTACAGAAGCTCTTAAAAGCCATAGTTTATATAGGGGGCATGTGCAAATATTCAATTTCCTTTCGAGTGTCATTGTTTAAACATGATCTTTCGAAACAGTATGAAGAGGTACAAGGTATGGTTGGAATGTGAACTTTTTGGTTGAAGTTGAGGTGGGGGAGGGGAGGTGTTTATTTAGCTCTATGACGCTCTAACAAGCCATAGTTTGCAATATTCAATTTCCTTTCGCTTTGTCATGTAAATACATAATCGTTCGTAAACAGTATTAAGAGGTACAAAGTATGCTTAGAATGTGAACTTTTGGTTGAAATTGAGGTTGGGGTCGGGGAGGATAAAGGGTGCCTTGTGCAATTTTGCAAGGGAACACTGGGCAAGTGAACATTTCTAAGGCTTCAGCTGAACAAAATAATGTCCACCTCCCCTCGAAGCTCGGCGTTACATATATTTTCATGTTCAAGCGGACGACCTCAATTTGATTTGGAGGGTCTCCCAGGGTGAAGGGGAAGGGGTCGACTTTGAAACCAGTCATAGAAGGTTTCACTGAGGTTTATTTGTTTACTTTCAGGGATTGTTTGCACACAGGTATACTTTAATCTGAAACAAGGATCATAATTATGAGATTATCGCCATTTAATACCAAACAATATCTAGGCTTGTGTTCCTGATTTTCGAACCTGCAATTATGACTATTTACTCATTACAATATGTTATATTTAAGACCTCATATCGAAACTCAGCTGTCAAGTAAATAAATAAAAAAGAAGAATATTGAAATTATGACGTCACTTTGTATGTACAGTGTAACGTTTCAAGTAACTTATTATCGAAGTTCGTTTGTATCATAATACGGACTTTGAACATTTGAGGACCAGCCCTAACTTAGCGTTACGTCAATACACGAAGTTCTATATGCATATATGTTATCATGGCCAGTTATTAAAGGTTGTCGACATCAATTGGACCCAAAGTTTATACCACGCGTATAGTTGGCCGTGCGGGGTCATAACGTCGAAACGAAATACGTCGTAAAATCCCTTACGCATTTTAGCAATATTTCCACATATTACGCACTGACATGGCGAATAGGTCCTAACGGTAAACCTAACGACTACACAGTCGTCAAGCCTATACAGATAGGACCTATTCCTAACGACCACGTACGTTTGCGCTATTTCTCTAAACACCAAACAAATCCTGGAAAGTATATCACCACTATAGAACCGTTGATGTGCTTCCTTCAATTTAAACGTATTAATGACTTGTATGGTTGTTGAAAACGCATCAATTTATATTATGACCAAATACACAGCAATCGCGAAACTGGTCTAAAGTTAAACGGATTATAACAAGGCTATACGCGCTTTCGTTTCGTTCGGTTTATTTGGTTTATCACTTCACGTATAAACACAACAGATTCAACATAATATAAATTTTAATTACAGAAATTATATATACATGAGGTGAAATGAAGTGCACAGAAACCCGGCAGGGGCTTGAAGCCATGCATGGACACCGCACTTCAATTAAGGCATCTGTGGAACTTTCCTGTACCTGTATAAAGCGGTGGTGGTTTGAAATATTCAAAACAGTGTGTTTTCAGCTTTATTTATGTAAAAAAAAATTAAGACAAAGATTCGTTTAATTTACTATACGCACGACTAATACAATAGGTAACCGGTTAGTAATACGTGTGAAACGAAAGCTACAAAACGCGTAATCTATTCACGTTTAAGAAAAAAGTTGTTTTCTTCTTTTGCAGGTTTTGATTGGCTGTTATCGTTTTTCTTGCAATATGTAGATCGCTAAAACGCGTAAATGGATTTCTTATCCGTTTCGTTTCGACGTTAATTATGACCCGCACGGCCAACCATAGAGGTCTTCAAAATGATTTTTCCTATATAGAGACACTTTTTCTTCATATTATTCCCTGACTTTGAGGATAGTTCAATGAGAGGTCACGGTGAGGCAAAATGCTTTCGAGGGTGGCAGTAAAATGCTTATTGAAATATGAGACTCGACTGACTGATATTTGACTTTCTAGCATATTTGGGAGCAAAACTTGATGACTTCTAAAACCATAGGTAGAATATGAAATCGTTCTCTCATTCTTCTTTTGCTAGTTTAAGTATATATTCGCTTTATTTTGCTCGAAAAATCAAGGAGACGATGGGACGGGTTCTATAATGGTGCATGTGAAGGACGGGAGTAAGGGTAGGTGGTTGTATGGTAGGGGGACGGAACCCTTGTTGATAAATAGTTAAATGGGGCTATCCACAACCGAAATTCATGAGTAGGTTTCGCGAAGAGATTCAAATACACTCATATGTATTTGTCCCTCGGGGTCATAGTTAACACTCCCATTACTAGAGACGGGGGTCCCAGTGTGTTCAATGCGGGAAGGGAAGGGGGAAGGGTGGCAAGGACGGAAGTGGCACGTGTGAGTTTTGATTTGAAGGGAGCAAACTACCCACAGCATGCGCATGATCGACAGAACTACTTCAAGTTGCTTTTGAAACCAGTGGAGAAGTCGGAAGGCGAGGTGAGGGAGGAATTTGAGGATAAGTGGTATAGGATAGTTAGTCAAACTTCCTAGGTTGAAGAGGAAAGAGAAATTAAGGTCAGAACAGGCTCCAGATGTGAATTTGCTACTGAATATTACAAAACCATTTTAGGGTTAATAACTACCGTACATATTGGTGTGTAAATCTTACTTAAAGGCTACCATACAATATGATTATTCAGTAGGTAGGCGTGTCTACACGTTACTGTGCCGGAACGTTCAGTGTACGGATGTGTATGTGAAGGTTTTTGTATACAACGGACGTACGTCATTCGTGCCTACATACATGCACACAACATGTACTGTATGAGTAAAATAAGTTGCAGACCGAACTCAAGTTGTGAGGTCATTAAAACCTACCTGGATTCTCGGGAAGTCAAAAGTTTTTCGTGGTGACTCAACTGTTTTTATCGGATTGTGGTAAATACTTCAACTTTGGATAGTTAGTCAACCGTTTCATTACCGTAAAGCAAATCTTATCAAAGAAACGTTTCTTGAAAAAGTTGTGGAGGTGTTAGTGTTACGTATACTCCAATTTAAGTTCAGTATTTTTATAGCGTAGGCCATTGCTATAGAAATCGGCCTAGAAGGATGCATGTACTATCGGAGTTCTGATGGACGTCTTCAAAAAACCTTCATTAAAATTTTTCTCATTTCTTCATTTTTTGTGGACAATGTTACCAAAGAAAGGAACTTTTACGATGGATTGGTACTTGCCCTCGCCGAAATGGATGTTTGTAATAAACGCATTATTACTTTTACTTCATGTGTCTGTTGCAAAAACTTTGGAACCAATCTTGTGGGATAAACATATTTTTCAGAGGTAAGTTCGACGATGTCCTAACTCAATAACAAAAGTGAAACGGTGATGGTTCCGATTTTAACATTCCTTTAAGTAAATAACACATTTTTTGTTACATTCCAGCAACCATTTACCTTTTTCTTTACCTTCTTCTCCACCAACGGTGTTACCTTTTAAGTGAATTTCTTTATGCATTTGTAGGTTAGAAAGAGATGACCATCGAGTTTTCGTCCTAATTTCTCGTTTGCACATGGATATTTTAGGGCCTCGTTTGATTTAGAAATCTGTCCTATCGAGTTTCCTAGTTATGGTAGGCCTATGTTTTAAATGGAGCAAAATTAAATTAAGCGAGAGTCTAATAGTAATACTGTGCGATATTATCGTGGAGTGCCTCAATCTTATTTTAGACCACTTCTCTAGCTTAGTCAGTTATTGCCTTAGGCCTGCATATCAAATAAGCAACACCAATATGTAAAATTTCTTGGGTATAACCAGATTAGGCTTTAGGGCATTTTTTATTGCTTTGACTTCACTTTTCCGTCCTTCTTTTTCTTTTCTTTTGTTTTGCTATATATGTGTTTTTTACTGTCCTTCATGACCATTTGCTAATGACACCTGTTATAATGGCACTTGCTAGCCATACTGTTTTTTAGTAAAACTGGTTACAGTATATTTTTCCTGTTATTCGCCTGTAATTTGTTACTATTGATCAATAGGAATTTGATAATTGATTGTACAGCGATTTACATGTATTTATTTGTCAAAAAAGCAATAAGAACTTCTGCAGTAAGGTTCTGTTTAACTATTACGTAGGAAATTAATATTTGGTGTACAGTAACTAAAACATGTACAAAGGATATTTTTAGTTATGTTTGTACACATCTATTTATATGTTGCCTAATAGGGCAAGTAAGTTCCGATAAAACTGTTTAGTGCAGAAATGTTTCTCTGAGAAGTAATTTCACATGAGAGAGTGATTTGGAAAGGAAAGATTTGGGACAAAAAAGAATGAAAAAGAATCCAAATTGACAGTGGAATGGAATAAATTGTTAGAAAAAATATATTTCAAGTCAGATATTAAAGTTGGTCAACATTAGAAACCATCTTGGTGTTCTAATTTTGTTTAGTTTTAAAGGCTTTAAATTTTGTCTAGGTCTGTGACATAAAAAAAAAATGTTAACTGTCTGGAAAACCTGCTACACATCTTTGCACTTGTATAGCAGTTTGCCAGTTTGCTAGATAGCATTTTGTGATTCGATACAAATTCGAGGACGCATTATTCCCTGGTCAACACCGACCACTTACCAGAATTACTCAAATACGTCCTGTGCAATAGGTTCCTTCAATTGAGAATGTTTAATTTGCATTATAATTAGTCCTGAATCTTTTCATGTTCCATGAGTTGACAATGTGCCCTTTACCACTGGAATACATTGATGGTAGGATTTAAAACCTTTCAATTCATTTGTAAAATGACACGAGATTTTGTCTCTAAGGCCAGCTAGGCTACCGTGAAGCTTACTTTACTGTTCAGTGTTCACATATTTGATGTGACTACATGCAGTACCATATGCAGTGCCAAACTGACTGTGGAAAATCCTAACATCTGTTTGACATGATGGTATTAATTTGGTTTGTGGTTTAGAAGTGTAAAGCTTTGGTTATTCTGGAAACTAGTGGACAAACCACAAGCTTTAGCTTAATTATCCAACCTCAAATTATGAAAGAACCAGGGAGGAGAAAGTGTGATAAAATGAACATGTGTGATATATATATATATACACACATGTACCTATAATATCCATGTGCATACAGTATGTACAACTGTAACCAAGGAACAGAAAAAAACAAAGCAAACAAATTGTTATAAATATAAGATACTGAACATACTAAGATACAGTAGGTATATTTTATTATACATGTGTGAAACATATTTTAATTAAATAGCGATGTGTATTTTATTCCACAATTTCTTTTAATCACTCAATCTTGTTCAGACAAGTATAAAACTGGTGAAAATTTATAAATTCTGGACTTTCCTGGAGACAATATTTTATTTGTCATACATACTGTAATTTAAGCTAATAAATTATAATACCTTACATTGTGATTCACTATAATTAATGGGAAGAGAAATGTTTGACATCATCACATACAGTCCACAGAAGATCAGTCAATGTCCAATTTTTTGTTTCCATATTTGGTCTATAGATGAGAGTTGATAATTAAGTCACCAATATCCAGGAATTTTTACCGAATTTGCTCACCAAATATGAAATGAAAACTTGACTATTAGACTGTAAAATATTTTCATGCAGTTATACTCATCATACGTCCTGTACATGAACACAGATTGGGGGAGAGAAAAAGAGGAATTTAAGAATAAATTAATTCTATAACAGTACTTGCCCTCTTTGGGACATAGCCTCTACCACTCCTAACCCTTAGAACCACCTTCCATTGCTTCCCTTAACTACCATGTATGAGCAGAAAACAAAAATAAATAAATAAAGGGAAAAAAAATGGGTAAAAGAAACTTTGGAATGCAATCGTATCGGTTGTGTGACTTAGACAAAAGCCCCCAGATTGCACAATACCTGGTAACAGTCTGATGTCATATTGGCACTGCACTATGTACACAAATTACACAATATTATTACACTTTCTAAACAATGAGTTCTTGTAACTCCACTAGGCCTATTATAAGGTCGGTAGTTTTTTTTTTTTCGTGGGAAAAGATTCAACTCAGTATGCAAATGGTATAAAAAGTGTGGTATATTCAATCTGTGTGCTCAATATAACAAGCAGAATTATTATTTTCATAATTATTTATAAACTTTTAATAATTTTTGGGAAAAGTTGATTATAAACTACTTTGAACACCTTAATTTATTCAAACCCTTCTCCTTCCCATACAAATTTTTACGTCTCTCAAAACCCTCCCCATCTGACAAAAGCCCATTTACCTCCCTCAAAAACAGTTCTCCCTTCACTTAAGAAGTCAAAGACCATTCCAATCCACATTTCTTAAAAAATCCCCCCCCTCCCTCACCTTCAAAACCATCCTTTCCCTAAAAAGCCTCCTCGTTTGGTTCAGAAAAGATCCCAAAAGAAAGATATCCTGTACAGACACATGTATGCACACAGACATTGTGGACAAATACACACAGTTAAGTGTTGGTTATTACAAATTTTGAAGCAGGAATTATTAAAGCTGTGACTAATATTCATGAGTCACTGAAAATTAAATACCATTCAAGAAGTGAAATTTGTTTTTATTTATTTATTTGTATTATTTTTTTTAAATATTGTGTTCATTGTATTAGATTTGTAGGTAAATGGAAGAGGTGTACATAAAGATCTGATGTTATTATATACTCAGCTGATCTACAGTAATACCTTTAAAAATGTTTAAAAATATTTTATTGAAAAATCTCACCCAATTTTATTTTTGACCCTGGAACAATTAAAGAGCTGTTGTTAATCTAATCGAATGCAAACAAGACTGCTTTAACTCAAATTTCCAAAATTTCCATTGAAAAACAATCTTTGCTGTGTTCTGAATGTTAACCAGAACTTTCACCCTACATAACACTATGTGCTAGTGAAAATGATCTGTCAATAGATTCGCAATATCTGTAACAACTTATACCCTACCATTAAAATTTGCCCATGACTCCATGAGGGTAAAATATGTATGCAAATTGTCACAGAAACAGATTCAGGAAATTGATTTGGCAGTTGAAACAGTTGCTGTGTGGTGTACTGGTACTCACACACAAATGGAGTTGTACTCGTGGCCTCATGGCAGTCTTGAAATCTGCCCAGTGTCTGGTCACCAGACTGACCAGTTTCACCGTACTTGTCTGCAGGTTAAGTTTATACTTAGTACCCCTACTCAGTGTTAAGAGCTTTGGACTCGTACTCATTCCAAGGGGAAATCTGGTTGTTCTGGGACTCATGCTCTGGGACTCATTGTGTGTAGTTCATATCATTAAGTAGACCTACATCTACTATCCTACTATACTAATACCGTACCTTGTCCAAGGGGAAATCTGCTTGTACTGGGACTCATACCCTGGGACTCATTGTGTGTAAGTCATAACATTAAGTAGACCTATCTACTATCCTACCATACTAATACAGTACCTTGTTCTCCTGGCTGTTACTTTGGTCACCTTGATAAAACCAGGGAATTGACGACGAGACACTTTTCAGTTGAAGTAACTTTTTGGCCTAATTTATGCTAAAGCAAACAGTTTTGATTTACCCAGGACTCAGAGGGCTAACTAACTAAATTATACAATGACTGAGTGGTCGAGTGGAATCCAGTTACTTTCCTTTTACAAAGCCAGCTTTTTGGATGATTTCTTCAAACACACTCTTTAGATTCAACATGGCTCCAGGATTGTAACCATCTGACCTCCAACATCAAAAACAGTTCCAATGTAAATATTGCTCTTCAAACCGTGCCTTTTCTCTCTGCCAGCAAACACATTTGGCATGAAACGAATCAAACGATTGGCTCATAGACAAAGCCCTATCCTTTAAGAAGAGAATTTTGTCATATAAATACAGACAGAAAATCCGTGAAAAAAAAAAAAGGAAGGGAAAAAAGAGTTTAGTTGACAAGATCAAACAGGCTGTCCTTAGCCTTTAAGCAAACAATCAAGAATTTGAAAGCTCTTCATGTGTGTGTATATGTTAAGCAGTTTTTTTTTAGATCATACATGTACATAGTACTAGGCTTGTGTTTTGGTGTGTATGTACAGCAGTACTCAGTACTGTACAGAAACCATGGCTGCTATATTATTGCATTCATTTGCCATATAAAGGGTTGGTTGGTTCCGCATTCTTACAAATCCGCCTTAAAACTTGAATACTCGAGATCTCTAAGAAAAATTGTAAATACAGAAGGTCTGAAATTAGTTGACAGGTTTCAAGGATTTTAATCACTTCTTGTTTAGGTTCATATATACTAGAATTTTTTTTACAAATGAACCCCCAAAGTATTAAGCGCCGGTGCATCGTCTCTAGGCAAGACCCGACTGTATTCTCGCTTGATTTGTGAAATTTCCCTTTGCCAAGTCCGCATGGCGCATGCATCGATAATTTTTTTCTCCAGAGCAAGGCCAGGTAACCTAATTAGAAAACAAGGAATTAGTTTTAAAACAGACTGCAGGAAATGTTCCAATGATGCAAACTTTTACTCTGTAGTTCTAGAAAGAAGTAGGGTACATTTCAGGATTTTCTCGGCCTCGTTCCTAACTGACGGACATATTCAAGTTCTGGCTAAAATGAAGGAAGAGGATAAGGTTAAGAAATCCTTTTTTTCTGGTCGGGTTTTACAAGTACATATGAGTCACTCACTTTGAGCCGAGTTAGACCTGCCTGCATAGTTAAAGAGACGGGTGAGTTCTGTTTCCGTGGTTACCGCCCAGTAGTGATTCTCTCTGTGTCTTTCATATGTGTACGATTGAAGCCCTGGATGATGGTTTGAGCATCATTTGTATAAAATTTGCATAATTAATCAGTGCTGCATCATCTACGTACGGCATGATAGTCTCTTCTCTACTAGAGAGTTATGTTCGATTCAGCCGTGTCAGAACAACATAAATCAGTAATAAATAAAGTGGGAGTTATATTTGCTCCAAAGAAATATTGTTTTTGTCGATCTGATTGTATGTACTCGTAAACATGTGTGTCTTAATGTGGGTAGTGAAATAGTACATGTGTAATGTAGACTTCGAACCCAGTAAATTTCCAACCAAGTTCCCCGCAACTTTTAGTCGGAAACTGTGATTTTTCGTAACCCGTGTCCAGATTGACTTCACAGCCCAATTCGTTCACTCAGCGCAGAACGATAGATCTGAATGATGCAACCCACTCAGTTACGCACAACCTTACCTATGATCGTCCTAGTTTCTGTTGTTTGTCATTCAATATATTTATCGGTTTGAGACCTGCAAGGAGAATAAGACGATATGCCTGCAAGTTTTCCTTTCCCCGGAGTTGCCGTTATGAACGTTTCAACGATCACGGTGCAAATTAAAGTACAGTAACCACGTTATCTTTCCCCTCGACGACCAAGGTGTCATCTTATTTGATCAAATTTGAATTTCCCGAGACGAATATATATATGTAACCGACGAATGTATCTTTGCGTCAGACGAATGGGAGGTGGATGATAGGGGAACAGACTGAGTATGTGTAGAATACATGATATATATGCTTAACTGTGACTTGTTCTTTATTAGCACTTAGTTGCCTATGTATACAACCATCATATTACTTGACCCCCAGGCCCCATAACAGTGTGGACTGGTTTCCCAACACTTTGCATAGGCTACAATGGATAGAGGAGAGAAAATCGAACTGGTGTGGCTAAAGGTTTGACCAACACAATGGCCCGAGGCATTTTGGCCTTTTCAGAATATATTGACCAGTGGCGGTCTAATCCCACTCATCGGAGGAGAGCTATTTAAGCGATGGGGGGATAGAAGAAATACTGTGAGGAAATGGTAGACAGTTGTATGGCTGCACGGGTGAACACAGTATGATGGAATTGAGGATAAGAAGGCAATAGAGCGTTAGTTCCTTTGTGGGACACAATGGGTGCGAAGCAAGGTGGTTAATTGAAGCCCTGTGGGGGGAAATCGGACGTAAAATAAAATGGAACTTCGTCTGACTGGAATCTGAGGACAACACCTCGGCGACGGATCTCGACGACTGTCCTCCTCGCATTTGAACGTCAGAAGAAAAAATACCCCGGGCCTTAAAACAGCAGCAGGGGCGATTTGGGTTGTCCTTGTGCAATGGCCCGTAAGGAGGCAAAGAATAAAAAGAGGCAGAAAATGGGAAAAATAGTAACGATGCCAAAAAGTAAGAAGAATAAAATACAAAACAAAACAATGAGCGCGAAAAGTTTAAGGTTAAATCTACAGTGCGCGGTACATTGAGCAGTGATGTACAATAATGAAGGTTCACTTCACTAGGGCATTTGAAGGGTGAACATTCCATGATGTGTCTGTCCTTCACAAAAGGCTGACATTGACCGTAGTTTTCCGGTTTCATTAAGTGGGTTTTGTAAAAGGAATATAGTGTTTCTGCTTGAAGCAAGTTGGGTCCTGCCATTGGTGCAGAGGTCTTGACGTGTCTGGCAATTCAGTATACTCTATAGGTACATATGTTATACACTCTGAAATTTTTCTCAAACATCAGGACAGACAATTTGAAGCAGTCAGTTTTCAAAATATTTCAAAATTTGAAAATGTTTGGTACATATCTCCAAATTAATACCTCAATCTGTAGAATCTGCATTCAGAAGCCTTTTTTTGTGTTCAAGAAAGTTGTACAAAGGTGGATAAGTTGAGCTGCTACTCCGTACAGTACCCTCCAATGGCAAATTATGTTCACCACAAACCAAGATTATTATGATCATGGGTGGTTATTTTAACGATACTTAAGGTTAGTGTAGGTCAAAACTGATCAAAATGTCCTTTTCTTTGTTTTAAAATATAAAACAGATCTATATTTTAGATCTATGTTTTATAAAAGTTTCAGGTTGTTTTCATGTAAAATTTACATGTGTCAAAGTAATTGTCGCTGTGCTTTGTTTGAATTCTCGTAATGAAATATATACTGAAAATGCTACGGTATGTATGGTTCTGTGTGTTAATTGGATACAATTTTTGAAGCAATTTGCCCATTTTGCATATAGAATTGCGATGCAATACCGGATAAATCATTGCCTTTCGATAATTTCATAACCTTGAAAAACCCAAAAAAGTTTTAGGCCTCAAATTTTGATCGATGCCGTCGTGTCAAGACGTTATGTTTTTCTCGATCTGTTATTGTGTCTTTACGGATCGCAGATTCACAGTACGTCGAGTTATCGACTACAATCCCTCCATCCGTCTTCTAAGGTTAAAATTAATCCTTATTTTGTGGATGGTATGAGTTCCCTCTGGTGGTGTCATTACCTGCTCAGCAGTGCATCCCCCAGAGCGACAGTTTCTACAAAGAATATCACACCGGCAGAAAATTACTCAGCTTGTATGGATCTTTATTTCTTACCCATAATGCATTTTCCAGATCTATTCGCAACTCCAGTCAAGTGTGGGCTATTACCTAACCTAATGTATTAAACAACATTACACTTTTACAAGTCGAAAAAGTCGTTTCCATTTCATCGAGGTTGGAAAACTTTTGCAAGATTCTTTTCTTATCTATCTATATAAAACTGTGATGAAAACTGACGGACTTTCCCCTACTTCATCAAAAAGATTGGATTTTTCGATTTATTCTTTAAAGGAATCAATAATTTACATCAAGAAGTTTGAAATATTGATAGCCTGCACTTTTAGCAAGGTCACTTTACAGTCTTTTGTGACAGACTTTTCAAATGTATGCATGCAATGTTCAGATTTACTCGGATTATTCGGGTGATTACGTACCTTTCCTATCGTGAAATTTTTAATTGTTTCACAAGGCCTTCAATTATAAACGATTTGAAAACTAACCCTGCCATGAATTGAAAAATAGACCAAAAAAAAAGGATAAAACACAAAAATTGATAAATAAAAGAGGTGTGACACCATCTCTTACTGTAAATGACCAAGCTTTTAATTTTATGTCTCTGGAGACCACAAAAAAAAAAAATGTATAGATCTACTGTATCTTCCTCTCCAGTAAATGTTTCATATTACACACAAATTATGTCCACGCAAACTGTGCGAGCTAGAATAATGTACACGCTAATTGCCCTTGTATGTAATGGTCTGTAGCCAATATCAATCCTGGTAGATCGATAAAGTAAACGTCGTTTAAAGTGGTTATGAGTTTGATGATGCTAGGAAGGGCAGTGATAAGAAGAAGTAGGTGAAATTCAAATTTCTGCTAAGTTACATACTAAATATGACTGTTACAATTAATTCTGTCCGTTTCCTTCATTCAATGAGTACTGGCTTCAGTCAGTCGGTTGTATTGTACAGCGCGTACAATACTACGCTGGTTTGTAGGTGTGTTAAATTATGAACATTACAATGCTAGACTGTGTCACATGAGGGAATATAGGCTGACACTCTTTGGCAATTTGTTCAATAGTTGTAATGGGGGAAGGCATGGGGGAGGGTGGGGGGGGGAATGGGAAGGATAGGGGTTTTAATAATCATTTCCAAATTTGCTACCAGTTTCAGTTGCTATATTTTATAAATGCAGGGAATAATTAATTAAAAGTTCAAACTTTCTGAAGCAGTTTTGAAGGCAGTTAGACTTTCTATTAATAAAAAAAAAAAAAAATGGTGCCTGCGTAAATTTAAAACCTACTATGTCTTTATACTTGACTTTGTACTTGTATAGCAATTTGCTAAGCAATACTCTCTGTATCATTTTGCAATGACGAGTTACTGGATAAATGATTCCCTGAAATGTCACAAAGGTTTATAAACTGTACGAGTAGAATCAAATCTACGAAATCTAATATCAAGAGGGCGCTGTAGTTCGAAGAAATTTGAAATTCAGGAAATATATCAGTGCCTTTAGGTACCGAATTTGTAATTTGCAATTAATGGAGTCAAATTTTTTAAGCCCCAAAATTTTTAATTTGAATGTCGCAAAGTCGTCAGTCTTCAGTTCAATTCCCGACCCTGCTTATAGGTCTACTGGGGAGGGGGGAAGAAAAAAAAAATGTTTGCACTTAATCAGAAAATTCTGCAAAGCTCTCGAGTCTGTGGATAATATATTCATAAGATAATCTCACAGAGGATGGGAATCCAAAGGATTAAAAATTCATTCCAGTTACCGCTTAATTAAATTTGTTCGTCTGGTGAGTGAATGAATGAAATAGTCTAGTACAGAGTACACTGCTGTATCAAGTATAGTGCAACAACTTCATTTGACACTCACAAGGTTGTATAATATCTGAACAGTGTGTGTGTGGATGGGCATTAAGAGCTATAGTACATGTATGCAAACTGAATGTAACATGGTGGAAGCTGGTTGGCTCAGTGTAAGAGTTATATGTCAGTCTTTGAATGCACTTACTACACAGGGAAAAAAATGCTATGCAAAATTGGTCACATTTGCTATACAATCTATGTAAAAGATATATAGCAGTATTTACTTCGCTCCTCGCTTACCTGTCTCCCCACGACCTAATCACTCTCATTCTACCTTTCTACATACCACACATGGACACGCATTAGAACTTTAAAGAGCTTGCATGTTAACCTGAGCCTACACAGTATTGGAACACTTAACCTTATTCCCTGCTACATGGTGCAATCGTTATAGAAAATGGAATGCTGCTGTCAACAAAGTTATTAAATTTAATGTTCCATAAAATGGTACATGTATGTAAATTAGCATCAGAAGGTATGCTGGTTGATGGTACTGTCGATTGTGCAATGGAAGGAAAAAAAAGAAAAGGAAAAAATTATACTGGTCTAAAATTCCCCGTGATTTATGAGGTCTTTATTTCTTCATATAAGTTACATCATCTGATCTGTATTTACCCCTGAAATCTGCTATCTGTGGTGTCTGTGGTTGAGGACAATGACTCCTCTGTCAAATTATTATCATACCTATGTATAGAAGGGTTCAATTTAATAGTTCATATTAAATGCCTAAGAGAGAAGCAAATTGAATTATTTTAATTAATTTTTAGGTGACAGTATAATGTCTGAACATTGGTGACCATTATTCGACTTTCTAGCATATTTGGGAGAAATATCAGACAAAACTTTGAAAACACAACTTTTGCATAATCTGTGTCGTAATTATTTACATCAAACTGTTTCACTCACAAATTTACTTCATTTGGTGGGGGGAAGAGGTGAGGGAGAGGGTTGTGGTGGGGGAGGGAGTGGAGGGGACATATGGACAGCCTGTTACAAGTCAGGAGCCCTTTAGATTGGTGCAATTTTTGCTTTATCTCCCCTGCCATACCATGCACAGGCAGCTGAACTAACTTTGAACCTGAGTTTATAAATACCAACACATACCTGTGTTTGTTTGTAAGATTTAAAGATGAACTTGTCAAATTTGTTTGATCCTTAGCACAGGTGGTTTTTGGCCAGAGATTGGTCAGGGAAGTATTTGATTATTTAACCTGTGGACAATGGTGGCACTTGGTATTTAATTGGCCCAAAAGGGGATCCCGATTATATAGCAAACATTTCAATCAAACAAGATCTTTAAAATGACAATCAAATAAGTCAGCAAGTCAGTTTGCTTAGAGAGAGTAGAGAGAGGAAAAGTCAAGGCTACTTAACTACCAAGTGACTTATGATATGAAAACAAGGGGGGGGGGGGGAAGGGTATGAATACAGAACTTATGTTTACAAAGAAATACTTTGGTGGGAAACAATCGCTGTTTGTAATGGCCTTTCCTGTGGATTTTTGGTTGACGGCTCTGTAGGAGTACTGTGTTCAATCCATCATGGTTAGTAGGTCTTCGTGACATCGTAAAAACTGATCACGTCCAAGTTTTGTTCCACAAAATACGCAAGGGACTCTTTGAGTGTCCGAATATGTAATGAAGAGAATAAGGGCCATTGGGACTTCTGAGGACTTCATGAAATCCTATGTGTAGCCAACCGACAAGGAAGTAACATTTTAAAGTAAAGCGTTCAAATAACTCTCTGGATCGATGGAATGTGGAGTGAAATTACCAACTCATCGAAGTAAAGTACTGCTTGTCAGTCACTCAGGATTCGTGAGACTCGTACCAATTTTGAGCCGTGGAATCTCGTTGACATTTTTGAGTAAACTTGTCCCCGCCCTTGCTTTGTCATTGTCTTTTGATCTCTGTGTAAGTCTTTCTAGAGCTGTAGAGGGTTTTGTTAATTTGTTTGTGCAAAGTCTCTTTTGTCTGGTTGACAGTGCCTGCCCACTCGCACCTTCAGTCCTAATGTGTACACTTTGGATTTACTCTCTCCAACAGTACTTCGCTCAGCCCAAAACGGTACAGTGTCGTTTCTTGTATCGAGACTTTCTTTAAATCCCAGACGTGTCCGCCCCTCTTGGATACGGGATGTTTCAAAAGTTTTTGACTTGTGTGGTAGAAGAAAATATAAGTGTCAACGTGATTTAGGTGATCATTATCTCCAGATTACACTCCTAATTTTTTTTTTTCTCTCATTAAAAGACTCGAAGCAGGAACTTGATTGACAGGTTGTAGTGGTGTATGATAATTAGAAGTTGATTGAAATGGAGGAGGTTAAAGAGAGGAAGATTAAGGGAGTGTGGGTTTATAGTCAGACCAAAATGTGGTAGGGGTCCCTCACAATTAATACAACCTCCCAGAGGTAAGCTTGCAAGGGATGCTGGGATGGTACAGTAATAATTAGAAAACTCAAAATCTCAGCTAAGCCTAGCTTAAACCCATGCACAAAAACAGTTAATACTTGTAGTAAACAATTCCAAGAATTGTGTTGAAAGTCACAAAAATACTGTTTTGACATTTGAATGACATCTATTTTGGTAATGGTATCTATGGGCCCTATGTATTATGCTGCTTGCATGGAAACTGGACATTGGAAAGGGTCTGTGGTTGGGTCTGGTGGGTACGTCTAGGGGTGCAGTGTTATATTGGAGAGGCATCGGGAGAGTTAGTGCAAACATGAGTTCATATACTGCCGCCCTCCCCCTCCCCCTCCCCTATTACCCAGACATGTCACCAGCTCCCTTACCCATGTAACCATGGCATCGACCACTTGGTACAAGTAGTATGTATACCTACCTGAAAGTGTTACCATTTGGAGTGGCATGAATTTCTTTAAATGCAAGTTGTTCTTTCTTCCCTAAAATATCACATCTCCTTTCATTTCACTTCTAAACATATAAACATGTACAAATATGTACCATATTTTAGAGTTAAGCCTCTGTCATATACAAAATGATCTGTGCTCTCTTTAGATTTCCCATATGCCAGCAGGTTACAACTTACAAGCAGACTGGTAATTATTTCATGAAAGTCTCTGCAGAATAGTGAAGCAAACTTTCTGAGGACATTTTAACCCCCCCCCCCCCATGCCCCCTCATACATACCTCTGGTTGATCTGTGCAGGGTTATCTCTAAGATCTAACTTGACTTCTTTCCCCTATAACCTTTATCTCCTTTACATACACTTCTTGACTCAGATAATTAACTGCATATGTTTCCAGGAATTTTTTTTGTGATGGTTTTAATAGGCCTCCCCTCCCCGCCCCCCCCCCACCTTTCTGGACATATTTCCTATTCCAATAAAGGATACTTACAGTTAACGCTTGCCAATATATCTCCGGTAAGCTGGCGTAATAAGTTACTGATTAGAGAGAGAGTGAGTAATTTACACACACGTAGAACTGGTTTTCAAATCTCAATTTCATAGCAATTTGTTCGGAGACTTTGAGGATCACTTTTCCTGCTAGTGAAATGTTAGACTCGGTGATGAGCGTTTATTGGCGACCTCCGTCCCAGGAGAGTTGTCATAAATAGCCGTGTCGAGGTATCCGTTGCGAGGTTTTGACGTTTGGAGGAATGGTTTGGACGTACCGATGCGGTCGGCAAGAAAAAAAAAGGAGAGTCCCTTAAAGTGGCCTTAGGACTATGTTGAGTACAAGTTACGAAGAAAAAACATCTCTATATATATGTCACTGAGCCTATGTAAAGAAGGAATCACTTTGCTACATGTTTGTATGGTCTGGATAGAGTTAAATGGATGTACCTACAGTACCCACTTGATGGCTTTTAATTTGCAAGAATATTTATTCCGCTGCAGCATCGAGGGAATGACTACAGGCGGCAGACGGAACCTCGTGGGAAGCATGAACATGTCGTCGTTTATTGGCGTAATTTGGCGGATACGTCCGTCACAAACACTTGGAGATGACAGGAAACAGGACCATACGAAAAAGCTGCTGCACGAACATACTGTAGCTATACATCAGTATGCACAGGCTTAGAATAGGTAACATAGGGTACTACGTTGATGAGATGGCTCTATACCCCGGTGGGTACCCAGATACACGGAGGAATCGTGAAATTTATCCTTCGACAGGATTGTAACATGAATCTTACAAACTGTGTTGATTAGTGAACTGTGTTAATTAGTGAACTGTGTTAATTAGTGAACTGTAATGTGATGCAATGAACATGCCTCTAAATATGATACACTCCGCAAAGAGCAAAAATATAGCGAAGTCCTTTATTGTCAATGCTATTGAAGGTTTCTTACTGAATATTGCCAGCGAAAAGGACTGTTGGAGTCACTGAGTGTAAAATTAATAATAAGTTATAATTATGATAATTAATTAATGGTGATACTGTACGCAGATCAGGTAAATTAAAGAAAAAAGCATTAAATACAACCCAGGAAAGCAAATCCCTTTGAGTGAATAAATAAATAAATATATGCACAATTGCACATTGTATTTACTGCGCTCCTGGCTTACCTGTCTCCCCACAACCTCAGCACCTCGTTATACCGTGTCTACAATGAACTGGTAACATCTTAAACCTGTGTGCCCTCTATGTCTGGACCTCCCTTCTCATTCTACCACCCAGAGTGCTCAGACGTTTGTTATGAGCTCGGTTTTTCAAAGCAAAGCAAAGCTTCGAGTGAATAAACAAAGTAATTTCTTACAGTATCACATGGTCGACCACACTTACGTCATTTCTCCCAGTTGTATGTAACTCCTGAGTTACATACCCAGGAAAGTAGCCTAAAGCCGCTCAGTGAAGTCAGCTGGAGGACATAATATAATCAATAAATTGCATGAATTGTTAAAGACTTTACCTTGACACAATTTTGAATGACCCGAGATATTCACAAATTTTTGTATTGTATTGATTGCAATTTTGCCTGCAATTGACTTTTTCCTTTTTCCTCTGGGACTCCATATATTTTTCTTTAAACTTGCTTTTACTTGTGATGAAAGTTAATCTGACAAGATAATTAGACTCTAAATTGGATTAGTAAGACCAGACAGCTTTTAAACTTCCCTCAAACTTGGTTCTTAGCCTGGTGACCTCTTAATCCTCTTCAACATGAGATAAACAAACAATTTACCATGTAAACATAATGAAAACAGACCCTAATTCTTCTATACTTACTGTACAGGCAGAGGTCTGTGAGGTTTAGATCAGGACAACAAACAATTCACATCTTATCTGATTTTTGCCTGATTTTTGTCAGGATCTGTTTTGTGTAAATAAACACTCTAAACTTTTCCCACAGTCTAGATTTTTCCTGCGTTTCTTTTCATTTCCACAATGTCACACTATTAAACTCAGCAGCTAGCCAGCCATCCCTGCATTTTTTCAAGTCTGCTTGGATCTACTACAAGGGGCAAATTTATTTACAAAACTCAAAATTCACTTTGCCAGAGAGCAAAAAAAAAAAGTCCCATGTACTGACAAAGAAAGAGAAAGAACAAAAAAAAAAGAAAAAAAAAGTGAGAAAAAAGAAAGTAATTGATGACCTTTAAAACCCCAACCATACCAAAGATGGGTTTTAGAAAACCATTTGTTTCATTCCTGTTCTCTGCCTAACCCCCCCCCCCCAAAAAAAAGAAAAAAAAATCAGTAGCCATCTGGATTCTGTCAAGATATGGAGTTATGATATATGATATGGGCTTATTACAGCTCCATCAATGAAGACCCTAGCCTTCTAGCCTATCAATCATTTCATACAGTGAATTACTATCTCCTTATAAATACCTTAGGGTCTGGGCTCCCAGAGTAGAAGATAATGAAGAATATTAGACCTTTGACCTCGGAGCGCTTCTTACCAGCTTTCATTACAGTTGGAAATGTGCCTTCCAGTTGTTAAAACTTGCTTCAATTGTGCTTGAAAATTGGTTAAAATTTGTTGTACTTTTAGGAGGTTACGTGTGACCTTTTTGGGGTTTAAGTGCCGAACTCTAGAGGCAAAAACTGCTACAGTAATCATATACATGTATATCTTGTGTTATAGGTTGGTGTATTATTAAGTCAGTGTTACATGCTCATTAGGGAATTGTAGTCTGTCTTCAATAATAATTTGCTCAATATGAAGTGACTTTGATCCCAAAAAGAAACATTTCTTTCCACCCCCACATATGTACAAAGTTATGTGGTTGGTGAACTGAAGATGTTTGGTATGCAAAGGACAGATATGTACAGTGTACAGTAATAGTACATAGTGTTGTACTGTACTGGATCAAATCTATCTGTAGCTAGAGAACAGGAATATATGCAGATTTTGCTCAGAACTGTATAAATATGATGATCATGTTAAGTCTATCAGATATGGAGAAACTATTTCAAAGTCAAGTTAGGTAAATTATAAAACTTTTCCATAATTTAAAAAGGACAAATTGTTTCCCAATTAAAGCACTGGACTAGTAAGATTTTTGCCGTTCTTTTTCTGATGTTTGTATTATTTTTTTATTTATTTATTTTTATTTGTTTTCTGATAATGTTCTGATCAAGTTTAAATTAAATAAAACTTAAAAAAAATCATGTATTGCATCAATAATTTAAAAAGGACAAATTGTTTCCTAATTAAAGCACTGGACTAGTAAGATTTTTGCCATTCTTCTTCTGATAGTGTTTGTATTATTATTATTATTTTTTTTTTTATAAATGCTGGAATTCTTCTGGTAATTCCACAGATAATATACATTAATTTTGGACACATTATGCTTGAACCCGCTTCAAGGGCTAGGAAGATAAGAGTCTCGGATTACCTCCATGTGTGATGTAATTTTGCTAATTGTATAATCTGTTGTGTGGAACACTTTTAAAGGAATAACAATACCCCCTGCTGGTTGCAGAAATTTATGTTAGGCAATTTTTGTCGTCATATCGACACCTTTATATCCAAAGACCAATTCCACCATAAAAATTCATTGTTAAATTTTTAATCGACTTTAAATACCAAACAACCGTTTGTTAATAATATAGCCCAGGAGACCACCCGGGTCGAGAGAAAAGAAATAAAAAAATACCGACTCGATTTGTGTACTTCAGCCATTCTTAGAGATAGTTTAGCCTTCCGTATTTGGCTATTAATACCCCCGCCTGTTTGCAAACAAAAGGGTTAACTCACAATAGCCCTGAGCCATCTTGACTCAACTGGAAGAGCCCAGCAGATGCTGTATGGTCCGTCAGGACATTGCTGGCATATTTGACCTATTGTTATGTTAATTATACAATCAATCACCAAGGAATGGCAAATGGTCACCAATCTTACCCCTGTTAGCACAGAAAGGCCTCCAAAGCACAATGAGGCACTTACCTTGGCACAAGAGAAATGATATTGATTTGATCTTGTCTGAAAAAGAGTAGAGCGGACGGAGTACATGATGAATTCAGACAAGTTATGTCATGAATGGTAAGCATGGGTCTTACTGTGAGTCTAAAAATGGTCAAACCCAGGCCTAGAAATTCACAAGTGTAGCAGCCACTTTGATGAGAAAATTGTCAGCACATCAATAAATCCACTGGCTAAAACTCAAATTCCCCACTTGCAGTATTTTTCTTGAATTAAAACGATTAAAGCAATGTTAGTTTTGCACTGGCAAACAGCAAAAAGCTACCGGCAATTTAGTCAGTAAATAGTTTACATTTTGAAGCAAATTCTTT
>KN886823.1:60835-73255 GCA_000934455.1 Apostichopus parvimensis
ATCTTCACTCCCCCACCCCTATTTCCATCTCTTCCCTTTCGTCCTCATTACTTGCTCCTCATCCTTTCCTCCTCACCCCTCACCTACTCCCTCACTCCATCCACCTCTCAGGTACCCCCCTCCCTTTCATCCCTCATCTTTACTCCCCCACCCCAACAAAATGGTTGCATACAACAAGCCTGGAACGTGAGACTGTTTCATTACCAACAGGTTCAGACTTGCAATGTTTGTGTCTGTTTTGCTGACATTGTTATTGTTTCCATTGTGAGGATGGCTTCTGTATTATAAGCTTCCGTAATCTCTCATTTATTGATCGGTACAGTTTGCGTAATAATACAGCCTGAACGTTACAGCTGAGCCCTCTGTACTTTTGAAAATGACCCTTGACCTTGTTCTTTCGCGAACAGAACAAAATCCAAGAGATACAAACTTTCAGATTTTGAAATTGAATTTTGGAAGATTTACATGTATATAAACATTGAAGCCCACCTGCATGTGCTGGCAAGCCTGGCATAGTGATCCCTCACTATATCATATTTCATATTTGAGATAGAGTAAATGTTTGCTTAGTAGAATCTACTGTATGAACATGTATTCAAATGGCTTTGAATACAATCATATCTCACAAAGGTATGCAATATCCTTTATCTTCAAAGTTTCATCCTTCCAATCATAATTTTGACACCAATTGTTTTTACACTTCTTCCTTTTGTTATCCCCATATCAATAATCACTTTAGGAAGATTTCTTAGAAACGTCGTCTGTAGCGTATCCGCGAATAACCTTAATTTATTTTCTCAGTTAATTTATTCTGAGTCATTATAAATTGCGGAGACATGAGCTGTAAATCATCTCATTTGGATCACACCGAGGGATGATCTTAGAGGATTCTAAGAGGTTATCCCCCGAAAAACAATTTGATTCCTCTCAAGTAAATTAGATCTGAGAAAAGAAAACTTATGTTAGGCTTTTTGATTTTGGGAGCATTTTTTTTAATGAATCTAAATCATATATATAACAAATAGAAAAAAGAATGAACACAAAATAAGATTATAGACTTAACATGTGAGACAGAAAGGAGAATTTTTTCTTTGCCCTGGGCTGATTTGATTAACGAGGATAGTGTGATATTAATCCCCAGACTAGGCAGGATGACCCCCAGGGCTCAGAGGCTCCAGTGGGGGGAGGGTCGCTTATGGCTGCGGCGGTTGTTGCCGTGGGGAATGAAATAAAAGATTGAGTATTGCATTAATTTTTGACAAATAAACAATTGTGAATAGGCTTGGATGTTTTCCATTTTGCCGGAGTGCATGCGTGGTTAAACAAGGTCGTTTTGCTAAGAAGTTTAGTGGTTGGATGTGAGCAGGGAGGATATAAATTATACCAGTGAGTGGTAAGGAAGGATCTAGGTACAGGGCTTTGCTGATATTATCAACAAGCTTACAAGTGTTAGTAAAACAGCATTTTGAGCTGGGTTTGATAAAAATTGTGATTTTGGATTTTGGAGAAGTTTATTTGGTGCTGTGATTCCCATAACTCTTCAAATTTCTTTTCTAAGAATGAAGTAAAATGTGACACAAAAAAAAATTCTCAAAGTTGCTTTTCATATATGATAATTATACTAATGAATGAAAAGTGCCTTATTGGTGAAAAAATGTAATGAATGTGACCAAATTTATTCATCATTCACTTGTTAAGGTAATTAAATTTACTTTATGTAGCAATCTAGCATGTTGCCTTTTAAACAACATGATCAACTTTGCTTTAGATTCTTAAATAGGGTCTTAAAAAAACTTCTCTGGAAATTGATGCCAGAGTAGCTTAAAACCTGCTTGTACATTTCATTTCATTTCATTTCATTTATTTGTTTTTCACAACATGCATTTAAACGTTTGCAAATAACAAGTAACATGAAGTAGTAGTGAATAATACATGAAGTGAAGGAAGCGGAACAAAAAACCCTTGCGGGCTTGACGGGGTGCTTGGCTCCCTAAAATACAGAGAAAGAGACCAATCAAAGTACAACAAAGCAAAATACACAATTTCAAACAATAGGACTATAAGACCATAACAAAACAATAACAATAACACCCCCCCCCGGAAAAAAAAACAAAAAAAACAAACATGTATACTACTTAAGTATCCAGTATTTCTCTTGTACACATTTCAAATGTTTATCAATACATATCTCTTAAAGTGCATTACACCAGCTACAGTATATATGTCTCTATATATCCACACAGTTGCACCAACAGTCACGTAGTAAATTCTAACAAGTAAACCTTGATGCTCCAAACAGAAGAAGTGTTCCCTAAACATTTTGATCTTATCTTTTCTCCTTATCTAGGGGGTTATGTTATCTTAATACCAGTGTAGCAGGTATCAATCAATGCACCTCTCCATGAAGTAGACCTCTTTATCTGCCTCAAGAAAATATTATTACATCTCAGAGATTATAACCTCTGTTAATCATCTCTAGAGGGAGGAGTTCTTTCTCTTTGTTCAGGTAGCAGAGAATAGCAAGCATCATCTTAAACCCATGTCACATCTATAGTACCTTGTTGCAGAAAGGATGAAATCTGTAGCAGTGATCTCACCAGTAAGGTTAAAGGGGCTTTGATACCATTCAGATGGTAGAGTTTGCCAAAAAAAGAGAAGGAATAGAAGAAAATATTGGAATTTGGAAGATAAGAATGAGTGAGCTCAATTTGAATCCATACATATTGTACTTGTGGTGGTAAGAGCCTGAAAAGAGCATTGCTTAGGGTGTACCGGTATCGGTGCAAAAAGTTCTAATCTTTTATCACGAAAACTTTGCTGGACCTCTAAGTTATAATTTCCAGACAGGAAGAAGGTTTGCAATTAGAAAATTAGAATAGGGAGAAGGGGGGAAAAAAATTTGAAGTTGTCAAGAAAATGTTTCACCAGGAGTGACCCCCCCCCCCATCCAGCAAACAAATATTGTAACATTACAATTATTACCATTTATCACCACTTTTTGCCTTTCTTGTTTTTGGAGTTTCCTGCCAAGCCAATCACTCCTCCCTCCCTTGTTTGTCCCTATTTATACTTTAACCTGCCTATGATTTGAGCAAGATCTAATCCATGCAGACATTTCTTCAGAAAGTAATGTTGAGGAATTCATACATTACTTGTGAACATAGGAAAGGAACGTACGTCTCACTTTAACACAAAAAAAACATTTTTTTTTACTTCGGGAGCTGCCGCATGGGAAGAGACGGAATATTACCTTGCGAAAAGTGCATTCAAGCTGGGCTTTTGTCAATTCCCTGCAGTTTTGTGCGGTGTGAGTCACCGAGTTACCAGTGATGCCTCGCAGGCATGAAGCTAGGAACTATACGAAGCAAGAAGTTACTCTTTCCGTGGAAATTTCTACGACCTGGCTTCCTCGCCACAGTTGGACGCCAAGATCACGGTAGTTCTCCTGTCATGATTCGATACTTAATATTAAACATTGCTCAGCTGAGAATGAAAAGAGAGAATGACTGGGTTTTTTTTTTGGAAAAAGGAGAAAAGATTATAAAAATAGTATAAAGGAAAAAAAAATATGTAAAGATCGAAAGAAAGGAAGACAATTCTTAAACAAACTGCGTATCTAACTGGAAGAAAACCCTGTGTAGGTTTAATAGAAGGATAGATGTAGTACAAACATTGTAAAGACCGTGCAAACAAAACTTACTGGGTGGTGCCCAAGAAATTTAGAAAAAGGAGTTAAATTTAAAAAAATTATTATTTTTTTTTAAATACAGCTGGTATAGAAGGGTTGATTTGAATTCATTTTGAAACTGTTTTCATTTTTCATTGGAAAATTAGATTTATACTTGACTCAATTTTTAGCGACTTCACCAAGTAGCTCTGAACTGGAAAGAGTGGCCGACTAAGAGGGTGACAGAACTTTTTGTGTCTTCAAACAGGGAAAACTATCGGTGCTCCGAATCAGTCACAAAGATTCGAGAAATTTCAGGATGTTATTCAGTTTTATAGCCTTTGTGAGATTTCCTGTTCCGATCCGTATCGGTAGTTTAAAGTATCAGATAGTGGTACTCAATGTCATCGCCAACTTTTAGTATCGATAAAACATTTCCTCGATCCTCTGTGAAACCGAATTTTACAGCTTTTCTTTTCAAAACTGGGGAAAAAAATTGAAAAGAAAAGAAATGAGCGTGAAATTGCCCTCGAATTAAAATAATCACAAATATTTTTATATATTGTTTGATCATTTCCAATTGAAAGTACAGACCATCAAGGCTATTTATTTAATACAAGGGAGTTTCAAATTTTGTGAATGGGCTGCATCGCTGAAAATATACTTATTTTCCTTCCGTCTATCCTGTTTTTGACCTCGTGTTTTCAAGTTGAAATGGTTTCTAAACTCTTCATAATTTCATGGTTGTTCGCTTTTTTCGGGCTAATGTCGCCATTCGAAACAGTCAAAGAAATTGTCCCAAGGTCTGTCAATTTCCTACTCTGACTTACCGACATTGCAGTGAATGGTAACTTCTTTTAAAATACCACTCAAAATATGGTCCTTGCATTATTTTTTTCGTGAGCGTTCATCCCATCTTGACTATCACTTAAAGCAGCATTTTGCGTTTGGTCGCCGTTTTCTACTTTTTTGATATGTCCATCGAGTTTTTTACATATATCAATCACAAAACAGCAAACTAAGATATCAGCCAATTTTTTCCCTGCCAACATCGTTAATTGGCGAGTAATTAAGGATAATTGCAGAGAATGAGAAAAGTATCCACGACAAAATTCCACATTTAAAATTAATCGCATACAGTACCCAAACCCACTAGTTTGAATTCAACCAATCAGAGATGCAGGTTTAGTTATGAGCCATTGCTAAAAATAGATTCAAGACTTTGGTTGGTACAACCAGGGAGTTGTTATGGAACTCCCTGGTACAACTGCCATATAGACTACACAAATCAAGCTTGGTGTTGTATTACGTATTGGTCAATGACGTTCGTAGTGTTTAAATATTCATATTATGGGCGAGGTTAATTGGGATCCCAACGGAAAATATATTGGAGAAAAACAAAGTTGAAAGTTGCAAATTTGAAGTAAGATTTAAATAGATAAGCTAGTTATGTATGTCGTTATGGCATAGTGGAGTCAGTGAGGTTGAGAAATATCATAGAAAAGGACACAAAATGCTGCTTTAAGCTCGCTGCCCGGTAATAGCAGGGGGTAGGGGATTATAAGGTGACTGATTCAACACAACCTTGGGTTGAGAAAACAAGGATGGTGTTGCATTTGGCAACCTCATTCAGCGAATCAGTTTTTGGGTATTTAGGCAGAGGCAATAATGCACAGGAATGCACCTCGGGGGAATTGGAAAGAAACAAAAGCTTTGAAAGTTGCCATTGTACTTTCGTGGGTAATCAGGTAGAAGATAACTGTTATTATGCCCATTCATTGCATATTTAGGCCTGCATTGATGACCGGTTTCCCACCTAATTGTGAAAGCATGCATAGTTTATGAACTAAACTGTCCATTTTAGATACTGTTTTGCCATTGAACTAGAAGAGGGGTGGGGGGGCAGGGAGTTGCCCTTAGCAAGGTTCACTGACATTTGCCTACAGTGGTATTTATATGTTATTTGTAATAATTCCGAAACTAATTTCTTCTTAGAATGGAAAAGGGTGTAAAATTTGGATTGGCATGTTTAGTAGTTCCCAGCTCTCTCTCTCTCTTGGCCTGGTAAAAGCTGGCTTAGATATTCTATGCAAATAAATAATACTACCTAACAGCAGTTCACAGGAGTGGTTGCTAGTAAGATCAGGCAGGGTGAAAATGGACCATGCATGGAAATGGTTACTCTACCACATTTTGGGAGGGGAGAGAGGGGAGGGGTGGGGGTTAGGAAGAGGAAAGGATAAACAGGTGGGCATTGTAAAGGGGGAAAAGTACCATTTTTGATTCCTTGCAGAAACATTTTATAATTTCATCATATTTGAATGTTTGTATACCCCAGTACATATATTTGTGTGTACAAATTTATTCTGCCTCTTCTGTAATAATATCACCGTGTCTTTGTACAAGGCAGTCCATCTGTTTTGTGCAGAACACAATTTAACATCAATCATCATTGTTAGAGTTATGTGTTTGTGACTTTGTCCATCAAGGTTACAAAGCTACACCCTCAATAATTCTTCAGTGTTAACAGTATTTATACAGATATTGTATAGCCCAAATCAAACTTTAAAAAAATATGGTGTCAAATATTTGAAGAAATCAATGGTATTAGTAGGTAAGTGTTGGTTTGTTTTGCCCATTGAGTAAACCGATTGCGACAATTTAAAGATAGCTATAGCATTTGCTTTGTTATTGTAGTGCAAAGACCTATTGAGTACATGTCAGGTTAAATTGCAGTGTTTCACAGACTGTTAGCTTTCTGGTATGTTTTGTTAATTATTACAGATTGGAAAATGGTTATAAAAGTAGAGCGGAAAAGTGGTAAGAATCGTCGCTCGTTTAATACACAAACACCCAGAATATTTGTGGAGACAACAGTGTCCAACCCCAACACTTGTCAAACTTCCCTATTGGAGGATATTATTTACCTTCTTGTTATCATGGTCTTCAAGGAATGCTAGTTAATACAACCCCCCTCCCCCACCCCCAGAATTTTTCTGGAGACTACAGTGTCTAACTCCAACACTTGTCAAACTTCCCTATCAAGATTCTTTACCTTCATGCTATCATGATCTTCAAAGAATGCTAGTTTATACACAAAACCTCCAAAATGTTTGTGAAGACTCCATGTGTCCAACTCCAAAACTTGTTTAACTTCTTGTAAAGATCTTTAAAGAACGGATATATATTAGTTGATGAGACTACATGGAGCTACTGCATACTGTACAGTTCTTGCAAGCACCTGAACAGCAGTTTGTTGACATCGCAGCGATGACATCACAGGCCTTGCAGCACTTGACTCTAATCCCTTTCTGATCTTACTCTGTCATCACACCTAGAATCTCAGCAATCTATTAAGGAGACCACCATGCCCTAAACCACTGATCCTCTCATAATATTTTCTCTTTTTCCTAAAGGTTAAAGAAGTAGTTCTAGAAGGTGGGTTTATTGATCTCAGCTAGTTTTCAAATATTTGAAGATCCATTTAGGAAATATTTTGCTTCTAGGAAGCTACTCCTTATCATCGTTTTGAGGGAACTTGAGGTAAATTTATAAACAGTACTTGGTTCAATAATCATGCAGTGAAATAAAAGGGTCAAACATATTTCAAAGAGATTTAACCTATTTGTTTTGAAAGATCGAGGTAGATAGTCATGCCTGGGATGGTTTTGGTTGGTGTTAGCTCAAGAGGAAGAATATGGGAATATTTTAGCAGGGATTCATGTTTGGTATTTAATAATTGATAGCCCTTCTCTGAGCTTGCACATATGTAAAGTAGCTATATATAATGCTGAATAATCATGAGTTGTAGCAAAGTGTGTTGGTGATGCGTTTGTCAAATTATGTGTAATTGGTGAGGCATTCATCAAGTATGTGGGTGACATTCGTCAGAATGGAAGAAATTGGTTAAATTTTGTCTTTCTTCAGTAAAGAATAAAATGGTGTTATTAAATGATCACTATCTAATAATCAATAGATCTTTGATTGCGATGTGCCAGGTGTGAGTCGTGGTTAATTTGCTCGGTTACGGCCAGATTTCGGTATGCACGGTAGAATTAATTAAGTGATTTAGATCCATGATGATCCATACTGCTTTAAAATGGGCTTCTGTTTAAGAGCCGTTGACCTATTTTAAATCCTCCCTCCTGGCTGTGCCTCTCATCCAGGCTGCAAAATGTTTTGGCACTTTCATCACAATCTTGTGGAGTAAGATAAATCCATTTTTTTTTGCTTTCTTGTTATATATATTAAATTAATGACAATAACAGCCTCACATAGAGTGTGTAATTTATTTGTAAAATGTTTTCCTTCATTGGATTCATGTTCCAGGCATGAACTGAACGGAAACAAGAGTATACATGTTGGAAAGTTTGGAATTGTTAGAGGACAGATAGATATATTATATATTGTAGTTGGATTGTGGAGGGGAGGAGGAGGTGGAGGTATGGGATGTGGGAAGGGGTGGGTTAGGGTACATAGGAAGAGTAGTTTTGGGATGGGGGTTTGGCAGAAAGTTGGAAGAGGTAGCATATATAGAAATTGAGACTTTGATTTCGAGGTAAAGAGTTTTAAAAGCACTAATTAATTACTACTAATTAGGCCAGGAAGTCAAGGATTTTGAATAGCTACAACCTCAACATTGGAAGAAGGCTATGAGGAACTTTAATTTGAAAAAATACAACAACAAAAAACAAACAAAAAGCAGTGATATTACAAGCTAAAACATATGTCAGTCTGTTGCTATTTGATTTTGCCCTGTGACTCCTTCCGTCTTGAAAATGCTCCGTTGGAGGACATTTCATTCATTCATAATTCATTCATCGAGCCTACGAATAAATCACCACAATTGTCTATAATTGCAGGTGACACACTTTCTGATGTTGGTAATATCGCCGCTCCCGTGTTTTCTTTGATCATCGTCATATTCGGCCTGCCATGAGACTTATTATTGAAACACTCACTCCTTCCATGGCGGATTCTCTTTGGGGAATTTCTCCATTTTTAGGGCACAGAGTGAGGACTTCTTCTGCATATAAGCTGACTTAGTACTAGTTACTAAAACCAAAGGCGCTAGATCTCAGGGAGTAAACAGAGCAGAAAAATAGGTCTTCCCTCTTATTTCCAGCGGTTGCTAGGGAAATCTGCAGTCTGCACAGTTTGTGAAAATTGACATACATGTGTGTGTTAACTTGTACTGTGTGCTTTGATCAAAGTACTATACTGTTCTAGTAGGATACACAGTGTACTGCACACTAATTATACCTGCAGTTTATTTTGTGCATTTCTGGGGTCTCTCCTAAAGTTAAGGTATCTAATTTTGTGACAGTTGTTTAGTGTCCCTGTCAGACTGTGGTTCATTATTTTAAAGAAATTATTGTTGTTATAATAGCAAAACAGCTTCGGTACTTTTAATAATGTATTTACTAATGTTTTGCCATGTATCAAACATTATAATTCAGTGGATATATATATTTAGCGCAAAATCTGAAACGAGAAGTAGCTGAACTAGTTAAGAAATGAGTCTTAAATAGCTAACTCTTAAACAGAGCAAGTTTAGTTGTGAAAGCACCTTGTATCGAGAAGTACCAAGGCCAAAAACAAGTTTTTTGAAGCAACTTCTTCAATACTGAGCCACTCATGCTAATTCATAAATAAAGTTGCCACAATAGTAGTGATGCATAAAGTAAGAAATTAAGGACTGAATTTCATTTAAAAGGCAAAATTATCAGCCTACAGTTATAAAGAGCATCATGGTCAGAGTGAAAGAACACACAATTCTTTTTTCCCTTTCACTTTCGTTGACATTAATAGTTCTTAACAACAATACTTTTATTGTTATACTTAATTCATAAATGGTGTCACCAAGTTACTTTACCTGCCCACAAAATGCTAAATTTAGGAACAGTTTCTCTGAAACTGAACCCCAGCATCAAAGAGCACCTTTGATAGACGAAACTTTGTCCAACAGAAAATTGGGTTAAAAACTTGTGGATTTGTTTTAACCGTACAAAAAAAAAGTACCCTTCAGTCTGGAGATTGGACCACAAGCCCGAATTTGACTTATAATATAGCTCTCACGGTTTTTAATGTCCTGTTGAGTTTACTGAAATGTGTATGTAAGTCTAACCACAGAGCTAATGGCACCCTACACAGATGAAAATTACTTCCAATTGGCAAGCCGCAACTGAGTAGATCTTTTACCCTGTCTCTGTAGTCCCAATCTCTGTGAGATGGATTGCAATACGCTGGGATTTGATGTCATTCTAGGTTTGGGTAAGGTTAAGGCTTTCATGAAAGCTTTTACTGTGTCCATTTCGGTGTAGTGAATATCCGAATCACCCCTGGATGCCTGCAGTCAATGGCCTAAACTCTAATGTCTAGTCTCAGAACTAAAAACTCGGAACAGAAGTCTAAATCTTTGCTCAGCTGCGTTTGGGGCGCTCACCTAAAAATGAGTGTGGTTCGACGGTCGTGCCTTTTGACAGCGACACCAGTAAACCGACAGACAATCGGACGTTTATCAAACTTTTTTTTTTAATGCAACGGTAATATCTGATGGATGGCAGAGTCTTAAAGGTCGTCAGTATTGATTGGCCCCAAATTTTGACAAATTGTTCAAAAGTTGCTAAAAGTCAAATTAAAAGGATCTTTCCTAGAAGAGGTTTTGATTCTTCTACTATCTCACAGACATTCAGGATAATGTTAAAATAGATAATTAAATGTCTCAGTTTGGCTATACCTTTGTTTGCTTAGACGTGGCAGTGAGAATACTTGTTTAAATTTTATCGTGGATGACCATTATCTGACCCTAATTCTAGCATATTTACGGCCTATAACCTTTATCAGTGTCATGACCCATTTGGCACTCCATGATTACTAGTAACTAACAGCTGAGATGGTGTATTTAGCACACAATCGAAATGTCAGCTGCAACCATGTTAGTGTTTGAACAGTGCAATTTTGAGAGTTACAGTGCAAATCAAAACCAGAATGTGTTTTTACAGAGAGAGAGAGAGAGAAAATATGAAAACTATGGATCCCTTATTAACGGGTAAAGTACTGCAAATAAGTCGGGATATATATACAGATATAGACTAGCTTTTAAGAAAGTGTATTGACCCTCTGAGGCAGGGTTTAGACTAAATTAGGTTTCCAATCAAAATTAATATTTTCCTAGCTTAGTGTACTGTATGCTAAAAGGGAAAAGGTGGAATTTGTATCCATGTTATAAATCCTGCAATCCCTTTCAGTTTCTAGTTCGTATCTTTAATTTGTCTCATGTGACCTCCCCCCTCTTCCCTCCCCCCCACCTCTGGGTCCATCCACTGATTTATTTTCCATCAGGATTGTACAAATTTCCCAAGGCGTTTTTTGAACCAATATTAAACAGATCATAGATGTGGTAGAAAATTACGTGTATATAGGCTTTTGAAGTAGATGTGAAAATTCAATTAGAGCTTTTACCATGATTAACTTTTCTTTAATATTCTCTCTAATGCCCACATTCCATCATATCTGGCTATCCCAAATAGCCCGAGAGCTTTAGAATCTATAAACCCGGAGGAAATCTGATTGGTTCATATAATTATGAATTTACTTATCCCTCCCGTATCTCCGTGGATAAAGAAATGATTATGTTTGATCCGGTTCGGTTCATCGACTGTTCTTCATTCCATATCAAGTTTGTAATTTCGCATTTGGGAACAAGATGGAGGCCAGGTGGGAGGAACGGATGGGAGGAACGGGTGGGAGATTCAAGAGGGAGCGGGAGAATGGAGGGTGGGTGAAAGAGGTTGGATGGAGGGTTAAAAGGGAGAGTAGATTCAGGGAGCGCTATAGGTAGAGAGAAAAATTTAATGTGCATTTCGCATAGTCTACCCTTCCTAATACACAGTCCACTAGTTGATGTATCTAAGATCCTTATCACTGTCGGAGGGGGTCCAGGAGAGTGATTAGGGTCCAGGTTTGATGATTATAGTTTTCTCTCGATGACTCATCGTCGTTCAGGCCCTGTCATCCTAACCAGATGGCATACCACAGTAACCGTCATCTCCTGTCAAAGTGAACTGTTTATAAATCCACTCCATGAAATTCTTGAATACCTTAAGTATAATCTCTTGTTTACCAAACAATTTCCATTCATCTATTGTATCCATTCATGATTTGAAATCTGCTTATAGAGGGGACAACAATTGCATTAGCTAAAAACAATTTAAGCCGGTTCAACAAAACGGAAAAAAACCAACCCTTTGGTAAAAAAAAAAAAAAAAATCCTAGACTATAGGATAAAGGAAACGGAGGAGATAACTCCATCGAAAGTTACAATAAAACTATTGTTCCATGGACGGATTTATCATCCCGCATTAGTTGCCAGATACCTTAAGCAGATTTGGGAAAGAAAAGCATTTTGAAAACACCTCCAGTCTTCTCTCTACGATGAGTTCTGCACCAGCGAGCAGGGCTTTACAAGAGAAGCAAGGCACGTCACTGCTCTCTGAAAGGAAAGTAAAGCTTCTTCTCCGGTCCTTAAAAATCGATGGGGAATCCATCAGCACTTAGGGTAAACAGGGGTGCATTAGTTGATCCTGATAGGCACGAGGAACAATAGACAAGGACAGGTGAACAATGGATCAAAATTTAATGTTGGGCAATATCAGGAGCTCAGTGATCCACACCTTAGAGTCTATTGTACAGCCCAGTCCTGATTAATGGAACCTCGGTTCGGTATAGAATGCCCATCTCGGAGAGAGAGA
>KN886823.1:84768-94903 GCA_000934455.1 Apostichopus parvimensis
TTGGGAGAAAAACATCACTTTAACAGTATTTTGGGAGAAAAAAATATCACTTTTTATCAGCAAGATCTCATTCTTTGTGGAAGGTCATCAGTTATGAAAGGCCTATCAATTCCCAAAATATGCTAGACATTTCAATAATGGTCACTCATTCTCAAACATCAACAAGTGTGTTGCTATGTGTGGCCAGCCTTATTCTAGCAGTTTTTTTCCATTAATTATTATTTAGGAGATATTTTGACAAATTAGCAGAGCTGTTTGAAGTAATAAATTCTGCTTGTAATTTATGAAAATATTCAGAAGAAATTTTACAAAATAAATGATCCCTTGTTTGCACAGAGCCTGTTGTATATCCAAGGTACCATGGTTTTTGTTTTGTTGTATCCCTTAGTTAAAGAAGTTGCTATGGGATTACCATCAACTCAAAAATGATTGAAAAGTTCAGTTGGTTGGTAAAGCACTTTAGGGCAAAATATAATCCTCGGGTCAATATGTTTGAATCACTTTTCTAGTCCAAAATTTCTTTGGTTGCTTTTCAAAATTTGTGCTATAATTTTTTTTCCAGTCATTTTTTTTCTGTGTTCATTTAGATATCATTTGATCCAAGGGTAAAAAACTCCAGGAAAGTACTCTGAAAAGTTGAATAAATTTGTTATTGTTATTTTGTTTTATTGATTTTTTTTACTAAAATGTGAGGTCAATTCTTTGACCTATTAACAACTGGTACTGAGAGCAAAAAGTTTGTTTCCTGTAGCTGTGAAAACATTTTTACTAGAAGAGTTATTGTGTGTGTATCTACATATATATTTAAATATACTCTGTTAAATGAAATGGAAGTAAACGACAAAGGCAAATGAATAATATATATAATTGAAATTGTGGGTTGGAAAATCCAGAATAGTGAAGAAACTTCCAGTCTCCACCAGGACTATATATCGGTTTCGAACCTCTGGACATACAATCAGCATACATTCCATCTATAGCCTAGTGGCCTGGGTTCAAGTCCTGGTGGATGCTGGAAGTTTTTTCACTGGTCTGGATTTTCCAACTCACTACAATTTCAATTATATATATTACACACACACATATATATACTATACAACTAGTGTTTAATAGAAAACTACTTGCTTCCAAGTTATGCTTGTCCTTAGCATGCATAGATCGAACGAACCAAGCAAGTTTAAATTTGTGTGCCATCAACTAAAGAAAGAAAGAAAACAGCATACATCTGCCTAGATATCCCTTGCAGCATGAGAACTTCAACAGATCTAATAACAACAGCATTGGCTTTGTTCTTTTCTATAAGGTAAGCGGGCAATGAAACCTTTGATCACCAGAATACCTTGTGTTTTATTTGTCCTTTCAAGCTCCCTAAAATCCTGTCACAATCTCTCTCTCTCTCTCTCTACTCACACAAAGAAGACTAAGCAGATTTGCGGATTTCTGTTTCTTTCCCCCTCTGATAATTCCGTTTTTATTATGATTCTCCTTCAATGTGGGCTTCTTTCCTCCTCCAGAGCCTGGAGTGGTACGGATTACCCTCCAGGGGCGAGAGAGACCCCAATCCGACTGGCTTCATCTCCTCCCCGTTCTATTCATAAAACCACTCATCGCAGGTTTCACTCCAAACAAAACAAGACTCTAAAACCCCTAAGCCTGTTTTGTGGGGAGGATATTACCATTGTTGTCTTCTGGTATGTTTTGACCACAGAACCCCCTTATACCTTTGACATCTTGTCCATCCTCTCTCTCTCTCTCTCAACTTTGTAAATTAGGAAGAAAAAAAAGTTCTCATTCAGACTTAGAAGGGTAGGAAAGTGAAAGAAGGAATGTTGCATTTTGGTTGTCTGAAAATATAGCCAAGTACTTTTGACACATTTCACATATAAAAAGGAAATGATGCTGGCTGTTTTCATATGGCGTACAACAAAATGCAAAAAGTTTTTGGTTTTACCTCGATCTGTGCCTAGCAGAAGCTAAATATGCCAGCTGGAAGGAAGATGAGTTGGTTCTTAAATCCTATCCTATCCTATTGGTGGTGTACTAGGTCTGGCTCACCGAGTGTTCATTCAAAATAACAAAAGAAGTTATGTCATTTGTTTTGAAATTTGCATCTAATTTGCATTTATAATAGTGATATGTAATTAATTGGCAATTTTAGAAATCTGTCTGACCAATTGTGGAAAGCTTCTGTAAGCACAAGCTCATACAAAAATAAATTAAAGAAATACACCTCTCCCTCGCTAATTTCGTTGTCATCCTGCCCATTTTACTAATATTACTGTTAAAAAGATGTTCACATTTCAAATTTTAAGTTGAGGTTGTGTTTGGGATCTGCTCTCCGATTTGGTGTTCTGTTAATCCTGGACGAATTTTGTCCAACATCAAACGAATTTATCTCCGTAAATTGTTAGCAGATTGACACGTGAATAATGGATCAATTATTAGGGTTATTTGGACAAGCTGAATAACTGCTGGGTCTAAAGGTGTAAAATAATTGACCTCTTTCTAAAATGTTCAAGAGTAGAGCTGACACAGAATGGTGGGGCTTAAGTAGGTTACAATCAAAAGAGTAAATATAACAATTAAAACCTTTGATGTGGGGTAATGTTGCCCGCCGTCCGTCATCCGTCTTGGAAATTTAAATATTTGCCCTCCGAAAACAAAAAAAACAAAAGAGAGAGAGAAAATATAGTAAAAAGAAGAAATCGTTTGGCTTCGGTGTGAAAGTTTACACGTTTGAGTAACGCAATCGGTGTTTGGAAAGGATTAAGTAGGATTGGCCTAAAAATTCTCGTTGACTTTGAACGGTGAGAATAATGAGGTCTCTCTCTCTCCTTTGTAATCTGAAGAAAGTGTGTTATGAAAATATGAAGTGGTTAAGTGAGGTGAGAAAGAACAAAAGAATAATTAACCTGTATGATTGACGAATCATTTGTTGGTCTGTGTTGTTGTAACTTGTTGTTGCTGTGAATGGTCCCGGCACTCAGTCACAGAAAGTTCAACTTTCCTTTTTAATTATTGAACGAATATTCATTTGTCCCCAAATATTCCTAAAAAATCACTTAGCATTGGTATAAACTTCTGACAATAATGGCAGGTTTTTTTGCTCGACTCTCTTGCAACCTGTCTGTATCCTACCAATGGATAAAGGTAACTATATCTTCACCATCCCCAAACCAGTAGGTTCAGGTGTAGGTAGGTCCAGATGTAGGTAGGTAGGTCCAAACCTCTCCTTTGAACGTAAAAAAAAGAGTAATTTTGTTGCTAAACTTTGCGTGTTTTATGGACGGCCTTTAAAACATTGATCGACTGGTTGAATATATTCATTAATTATTAACCATATATATGTCTTTATATATATTTCAACCTGATTCATTGTTTTTTTTTAATTACTAGAGTGCAGTGCTAAGCTCATAATGGCCCAAGAAGCCATTTTCTAATGCAGTGTATCATTTGTTAACTTCACCTACAGGGTTTTAAACCAAAATTTACCTGATGTGAGCGGTTACCAAGGTAGCCTTGTAAACAAACACCTGTAAAAGTAGCAGAAACGATTGATGTGGTCCGATGGACTTGTGTCCACTTAAACAAAAAAGAGCACATTTTATGACATACCTAGATTTAATACTCCATTTTTGTGATTTTTGTGATTTTTGTGAATTTTTGTGAATTTTTGTGAATTTAATGTGTTTGTTTTATCAGTCCTTTATTTATCATCAAGCTATTGCCAGAGTTTTTTTAAACTGTCTTGAGGTTTTATTCTCTCCCTCTTGATGTGCAGTCGATTAAATCTGTCTCTCGGTCGGTAGGCGTTGCTATGCATCATACGATCATTTCACCATTAATGGCCCTCGGTATACACACCTGCCATTAGACCTAGTACACATTAGGCCTATTACACAACCATTTAAAGACATGGCAGAATAAAAAAAAGGATCATAAAACAAGGGCCAACAGAAAATGTTCACAGCATTGATTGATAAAAGATTAAAAAAGAAGATAAAAAAAAACGATAAAAGATGGTGTAAGAACAATCTTGGAAAACGTGAAAAAAAGAAGGACAAAAAATTCTCTTTGCAGGAAGTCTTGTAGCTTAAAACTGTAGATGAGTAGGAAGTATAAAGTGTAGGTGTTAAAAAAAGAAGGCTACCATGTTGATTAATAATTTCAATATAAATTTATTCAATAGAGACCTACATGTTGGAAACCTATTTACTTTGTATGTTAGGATATGTTTAAGTAGTAATACCGTAGGGATGTGTAATGACTAAATAGGGGTTTGATGTAAAATAGTGGCTGGAATTAAAGCTCGGGCAGAACAGGATTCACATTCATACAGTTACCTAATTTATACTTTTAAGAGCAGAGTAATTATTTCAGAGAAAGAAAAATTTCATAGCTTACAAACAACTTATCATGTATTCTATTAAAATAATTAAGTATTTAAATAAAACTTCTGAACTTGTAAATCGATTAATGCTTAAAACCAAAAACTATCATAAATTAAGATTTTAAAAGGAAATTTTTTTTTTTTTGTATGTGCAGAAAACTTTTTGAATCTCCGATGAAATGATAGAGAGGGCCTTTAAAATGTTATTTGAAATTTTTTTGAAATTCAAACTTGAATCTTTGTCATCGGTTCTAGATTACTTGGTTAATGGAGTCATTACCAGTGGAAATTGTTCATTTCGTCATGATCTCCTCTGTAAAATCCGATTTGCCTGTATGTTAAAAAGGGATGAAACTAGATTAAACGTGACAGCAGCAGAAAATTGGAGCAAATTTTGCGCGAAAAAGTGAAAGACCGTCTACGAGGGAATAATCACGAGATCAGTCTCGAGCTGGATGCAATTTGCCAGGTAGTATTACAAGCCTGAGCTGATTTGAATAATGCATTGATTCCAAGAGAAGTTGAAATATCAACTTTTTTTTTTCGGGTGATGTGTGAACAACGAGAAATCCGGTGGTCAATATTTTATTTATTTTTTTTTTTGTAGATTATAATTACCGGTAAAATATTTTATGTTCAGTAAATTTTGTAGAGCTGTCAATGCGTGAGTGTTCTTGGCATGTTGATCGATGATGAGGGAGCGATTTATGATTTAATACCAGGATACTGGACGATGCATGTTGGGCTGGAAAGATATTACGTTTAACGAAAATAAAAAAAAAAGGGGGGAAAATGGATACAAATTCAACAAGTAACATGCAGATTCATTCATCAATTATTTCTTAGAGATTTTCAGTCGTGTGAATATGAGATTCTCAGCGATGAAAACAGAGATATTCATGCGTATACTTAAACGGTATTCTGTTTATAGCATTTGTTTGTGACTAACATGTCTCATGTTGCTTAGCGTAGTCATGTGCTGATTGTCATGTTCCGCGACTGACCAGTCGATACTGCTGTTACGTTTTAGTAGGGGCTATTAAATGTGAATTTAAAAAAGAAGTTTAATGCCGTAACGAAGTTGAATTGTGTAATGTAAGACCGTGTTGAGTTATCTAGCTTAGTTTCTATCGCAATGAGAACTGGTTAACATTTGAGATTGTCACAAACTTCTAAATGTAAATATAAATTAGATAATATTCCTTTAAACTGAATCTCAAAGAATAATAGCACCCAAAAAACAGTATAGTGAGTTTTTGAAGATTTGTGGCCAATTTGGCATTGTCTAGCAGATTTGGTGGCACAGTATACTACTCCTTATGGGTTATGTGTACGGATGACACATGCAGATTGGCTAATAATGTATGCATATACTGTCATCAAACAGTGTGTGGGCTGTATAAGTCAATAGCCAGGTAAGTTAGTAAACAAGCCTAAGCTTATGACATCGTAACTGTTGTTGTAACCCTGGTAACCTCTTATTGCCAGTGAGAACTTGATATAAACCAGTAGATTGTTTTAATGCTTGTACTTAATTATTAGCAAATGGCTAAATTTAAGAGAAATTTTAGGCCTGGATCCTATGCAGATTGTGTTTTCAAATTTGTGAGTTGAAATTGGATAAATATTTTAATGCTAGTCCACCATAAAGTAACATCCTAGATAACAAAGTGACTCATTTGTTTACACAGAAGTTTATTTCAAATATTAAAGCCATATTGTGACCCATTAGTTTGTTTTAATAGTCAGGTTTCACTACTAGTAGTGAAAGAAGTCAAACAGTTATTTTGAAATTTGCTTTCACATAATTCTATTAGAGAACTTTGAAATTTCCTGCCCGACAAATTGTTGAGGATGTATATGAATCAACCTCATTAATTACTCATTAAGGTACATTCGTTTCAATGTCTAATTTTGGTTAATTGCAATCTTATCTCAAGAACTACACATTTTGGCAATAAAAAATAAGACCAAACCTGTCCTACACCTAACATATTACACAGTGAGCATGCAATAAACATCGTTACTTGATTAGTCATAATCTAATTTTACACTACATTCACATCAAATTAATAATAACTTCCCTCTTTAATTGGTGATTACACACCCTATTAACCCCTTTGATGTGGGTCTATTACCCCCTATTGTCCCGTGATTTCAACACCTCCCCCTTTGTTACGTAGACCTGCCCTCCGCACTTTACGGTCAACAATATTTAAGATATATATATGTCCTTTATGTTATGTGAAGTTTACGACTTACAATAAGGACATCACACTCCATTCATTTAACTGTTCAAACTCAGACAACCAGCATTTTTATTATTTTCTTTGCCTGGCTTTGAAAAAAGGTGTAAAACTTGAGGAGGATATTCGACAACAAAACGGTGACTTTGTATTCTCGCTTTCGTCTCTTTCTCAAAAGGTTTCATTTTTTTGGGCAATGGGAAAATTTTGATTTTTAACTGTTGCAAGTGCCAAATAAAGAAACACATTCTGTTTGAAGTGGTGTACTTCTGTGAGATTCTAACTGGTACTGGACGGTTGAATGAGCTTATTCTTTTCTTGTGGTTTTATGCAGGATTTGAGATCTTGATTTATGGTAGTAAAAATAAAGTCTTACCAGTTCTGTCACGTCTAATTATTTATAGCAAATTGATTTGATCGTCAGTCATGAAAGAGGCGTTGTGATTGGCTGTATGATTGGCAAACTTTTTATTAGTTATTCGGCCGTCTTAATCCCGACCTCTGTTCCCAAATAAATGAAAATTATTCAAGATATAATTTTATGGTAGAAATTGAAACAAAATTAAAAAAAATAAATGGGAGGCTATATAGTACCGCAGTATTTTTTTCTGATGGAATGAAATTTATATTACTCTCTTTCTGCTGACTCAATTTCTGTTATTTTTTTCTTATATTTTTCTCCAATTGAAATACTGAGACTTCTCTTCTCATCATTGGCTACAGAGACTTTTAAATAGTCTTGGCACAATTATCACTGACCTAGAGTCACATTGACTTAACGAACACCAGCGTCGTTAGATTCGCTAAAAGATTTTGCTAGAGGGTTTACAAAGGTTCCTTTCTGGAGGTTGTTATTCATCAAACAACTCAGAGACAATGAGGAATGTCCACAACTTAGACAATTAAATGTATCAATGTATCAATGAGGGAAAGTGTGTAGAGGCCCATGGGAGTAAATTATAATATGATTGCATCGTATTGTTTCAGCATAATCTATGTGACCATTAATTGAATTTCTAGCATATTTGGCGACATTACTGATGACCTTTAATAATCTAGCTATATTCTGATGTACTGCCCCCTCTGTTAATTTTAACCACCCAAAAATGCTAAATGCTGTTGGGTCCCGCTCCCTCCCTCTGCCCCCCGCCCCTACACACACATACCACCCCTTTCCACCATACTATATAAGTGACTGCATGATCAGTCATTCACTTCCAGACAAACATCAGGTGGTCATATTAATTTAAAGAAAAAAATTCTTTGTTTCATAAATTTAGCTTCAATGAGGGGAAGTAAGAGGTGGTAAAGTTGGCAAATATTTAGCATGTCTCATTAGATTCAGGAAACATCTGTTAGATGATGATAAGTCTCCAGACATGTGAAACTAAGTAACCAAGGGTGATTCCATGTAAACGAAGCCACAATATTAGAGAGAGAGAGAGAGGGAGAGAAAAAAAATAAATATTAAACCACTGAATGAAACAGGTATTTATTACAACTCTGTTCATTTTGATGTAATATTCTATAATAAAAAAATATAAAAAATCCAAATTTTTTTTTAAAAAATATTAAAAAAAATTATAAAAAAATTATATTTTTTATAAAAAAATATATTTCTTCATATTTATATCTATGACAGAAACAAGAGGAAAAAAATGCAGACAGCAGATTAGAATGAGTCATATTGGAGGTATTCCCCAGGTTAAGAGGGAGGGATGAGTTGGTCAGGAATGTTTCAAGTTTGATTGATAGCATTTTATGGGTTCTTTCTTTATTTTGGTGACAGACCACATTCAAAGTGTGACTGTGGTGGGACAATTATCAACCAACCCAGGGCATTATATATATTTGAGAGAGCTAACATCTGTAATAGAGAGACAGACTTGGTTAAAATGAAGAGATTTATTGATCTGCCCTTAAAAAACTTTTTAAGGGATGCTTTCAAAAAAGTTTGTGGTTTTAGCAAAAATACCTTCCTGATAGGACCTGAAACCAAGGGAAAATGTTAACTGATGGGAAACAGGAGACAAAAATTCAGACAAATATTTGTAAATAGTTGACATTTCTGCATCACTTATAGTTAAGTTTGGGGTCATAGGCAATTTGCTTTTGAGAAGGAAAAATTTATCTCCTTTGGAAGTTTAAAGGAAAAAGGTGTAAAGTAAGATTTGTCATTAATTTTGTTCATTTCTTAGTCACACCCCATGTTGTACTGTACTGTATACTGTGCAATGTGGAACTTGACCCCTCACCTTCCCTGTGCTCTCTCCCCCACCCCCCCCCCCCTCCGTGGGTGGCTTGGGTATGAAATAATAGAGGCTTCATGGAATACCGGCCATGCCACTGTTTGCGATCAAGCCTTGATCCAGGGTTGTTATTTGCTTGCCTTTCCTAGTGAGGCTATGTAGAGGTCCCTATCACTGTGCATTAAAGCCTATAACTATGGTTTAATAATAGGTTATTTAATATCATCTTTTTCTAATTTCAACCACGTTTTCCTTATCTTCTCGAGAGCATTGACTCTTGGTATAAATGTGAACCAATGGAGGACATTAACCTCCCGATTACATCTGAAGGGAAAAGTCACCCTCTAATTCTCTCACTCTTTGCTGTGCGACTAGAGGAAGAAAAAAAAAAATATCTAAGATTGGACTTGATTAAAACAATGAAAAGGCATTGAGATGAGTATAAAATGTGTCAGGACTTTTATTAATTGATTTCACTTTTAATGACATACCACATGGCTAGACTCATGTCTACCATATGTGTGTCTATTAAAAGTCAGAATGTTGTCTTGCATCAGAGAGAGCCTTATCATCAGTACCTGGTTATGGAGTGCATGCCTTATGAGATATATATTAATATATAGATATATCTATATATTAATATCTATATATTAATATATAGGTAAAAGTCAAACACTGTCCACCATCCATGTGGTCTGTGACACTACAGAGGAAGTCAATTAAGAAGTTGAGGTCTTTACCTCAAGGTCACGAGGTTTTGGTAGTGGTCAAAAAGTCATGTGTAAGTGAACACATGGAGCTATTAAAGATAATAGTTCAATGGTGAACTTAACTGTCTAGGAAGCACTTCATGGAAGCAGTTGAGGTCTGCTGGTCTCAAGGTCAAGAGGTCAACATTTATCATTGTATGAATGTAATTTTACTGTCTGGGAAAATTATCCTAGAAAGTTAGTTTTAAAATTGTATTTAAGAAGATTGTAAATAAAATGTAGAATTTGTAAAATAATGGGAGAGAAATTCAACAACTTATGGGAAAGAGAGAATTAACGCATATAGATACATGTTTCAGGAATAGTTTGTTCCAAGAAAGAAAAAAAAAGCTTTCTCTCTCCCAAGATAACTTTTTGCACTCAAACCCCCAATCCCCATCCTCCCCCCCCCCCTCTCTGATGATCAGCTGATAAACTGTATATTTGATTTATCACGGAAACATCATAACCTTGATATAACTGAACTGTTTCATTTTGTGT
>KN886824.1:0-17625 GCA_000934455.1 Apostichopus parvimensis
CGTCTCTATGCTAGAACTAAATGTTGTAGTTTCTTCCTATCACAGACTGTATTCGTCACTTTTGTGTGTAGTAGCCATAGGGTACACCGTGAATTGTTACTGTCACATGGGGAAAGGAGGGGAGGCGTGATTAGGTGGAATTACCTTAGGATAGTAGAAAATAATCAAAGGGTTGACACATTGGTCCTATTTATTTTAAAAGGAACCTCACGATTTCCTTCAATGTCTAAAATAGACAGAGGATTTGCATGGGTTATACACATATATCAACATACGTGTTTTAGTATGTTTTTCTTGGGTGACATGGAGGGGTTTGGATGGGGTGTGTGGAAGGGGCAGAGAGGGCAAGGAGAGCCGATTGCCCCCAAATTAATGAAGAAGTTGAAAACATGGATTTAATTTAGAAATCATGTTGTTCGTGTTAATTTAAGTCGTTGGGAAATTCAGTCAGACCTAATTGATACAACTATCCCCCAACATTAGTCATCCTCAGTACTGTATCATAGAAAAGAACCCCTACAGGAATTCGTAACCACTTATTTAGGTTGATTTATCCCTGAAGATTAAGTAACATATCCTAATACGGTTGAATAAAGTTATTTAATCGTTCCAGACCCCCCCCCCCCCCTACCGTTCCATCGCCCGGCTGTAACGTTCCAGCTCTGGAGAAAACGTAGATCTTTACGACTTTGTGTATGACATTGTTTATGACGTCAACTTGCACAGCATGATAGGATGGATACTCTCTGGTGTAAAGGTGTGGATCCTTATAAAGCACAGTTACCAGTATATTAGCAGGCACCGTGTCTATAATGATGTATCTCAAGTCTTGCATCGTTGGTGTGTTATTAGTGTTATTATTCATCACTTTTAAAGTACTAATGTATCCTTTTTTATCCCCCTACGTTTTGCACTCCAGTGGACGGACTCATACTTAACGTAATTGGAACGCATCAGGATGAACATGATAAATATATTAATTTTGGCTTGTAACCGAATGATTATGAAAAATACCTAAATTCTGACAAGACAGAAATATTCTATGGTTTATTGTCTATAATATTTCATTCATCGAGACATCTTGTTTTAAAAACATTAATGAATTCATTTATCAAACTTACTCCTAAAAGCATTCAACTAGTGTTGTCTCGATATTTCACAACGCACATTGTACGATTTAGAAAATACATTAAAATCACTAGTGACTATTTTTGTATAATATCCATCAATTCATACTGCTGCGAAAGACATGGTACAGTTTCCAAATCGTCAAACATGTATATATACCTTCCAATTGCACATCAATCAAATTACGTACTGTTACTTAAAAAATCAAGTTTTAATTAACAATTATCTTAGTTATGGTACTGTAAATTAATTTCCGTGCTAAATAATAAACACTTCCATTGCTTAGATTTATGTTAATGCATAATGTGGTATTTTATTCCGTTTCGATGAAAATGTGAACACATGCAGTTGCAAAAATAATCGTTCCAGTACCGTAATCTGTCAAGTCGGAACACTTATGAAGCACATAGACCAGGGGTTCCCTCATGAAACGTTTATGAAAGTCAAAACGAAAACTAGAGTACTTTTTGTTGTACTAAAATCTGATATATCATATAATTTAGTAATGTACAAGAGTTGTACCTATCGACAAACTCTTTTCGCGTTCCATACGCATATGTTGCCATAGTAGTACCGTGCAGTGCATGTGATAAATAACTGAATCATGAAACAGACACAGGCCGCATGAATTTGGTGAAGTTGGTGTACGCATGACAGTACGTCGTGAAGATAAAGAGCTTAGAAAGTAACTGAAAGGTTGGCCAAAGTCTTTATAATTATTTTGGAAATTCCAGATGACCTCCATTTTGCCCGACACAAAGCAAAATTAGCCTAATTTCATGCTTGAAAATTGTTGTTGGGTGACAACATGCAGTCAACAGCCTGTTTTAACATGATATACCAGGTTCAATATAACACTATGAATCTGATCTTTTACGAAGCACTGTAATGTGTATTATAGTATAATAATGTCTCAGATCGTGTCTCGAAATGTTGGGGTTCGTGGACAACTCTGACATCCACAGGGGGTTCGTGGGGGGGGGGATACAGTTAGGGAAACCCTGACATAGACTAAGGGGAAATGTGTGCAGTTCTTTATTTTCAAGTTAGTGATTTACGTGATATCTGGCAATAGTTTATAGTTGCTCTTCAAACGTTTGGAAGCTTTTGCTTTTGGACAGACCCAAAAAAAACGATGCAATTAAAGGCAATGTGTAAAGAAGGTAACATCCACCCAGGTCATCACTATACTGTTCCCTTAAAACGGAATGTGAAATTGTTTGTACGCTCACAGGTACATTATTAATACCCAACCTCGCGTGAATCCTCAAGTTTCAAGTAGGTAACAACTGCAGTGCTCTTGTTCAAGTGTTTCCAAGTTGTACTATATTTTGTGGCGCCTTCTTTATATTTATTTATTTTTATTTATTACTTTTTATTTTATTAATGTATTCATTCCAGTATAAATATACAATTTATAAAGAGGAGCCATAAAATATGTGAACAGGTAGAATAACAAATATCAAAGGGGAGAAAATTTTAAGATGATAGAATATCATATAAAATACATCTACACATGCAAAGGTAATACATAAACTTATAACAAACAGACTACAACAAACATCCAAAGTGCTCGGATGGAATGTATAAAGCAGCACGGTTTATAAAAGAGCTTAGGTAAACTTGTTCTGTATTTTGGCAAGTTGTGTGGGATTTTTTAAGACTTCTGTTCAATTTTTGCAGAAGACTTATTCGTACAGTATAGAAAGGGAGATTCTGATCACTGTCAATCTTGCAGCAGCATTTACTTTTTCTAAAAGTATATTGTATAGTGGCGGGTTGGGGGACGGGGTGGGGGGTTGCTTTCTCACGGCATTTTCCAGAGACAGCTATGACACGAGCTGAGTGGAGCACTCAATAATACAAGCAAGCAAGCAAGTTGTTTGCCATGTGCCTCTTACATAGCCTACATTTTCCAGACAATAAAAGTTGCTTAAAACGCTCCACTTGCTCGAGTCAATAGAGGCGAGACAAAATACACCATAACATCCCTCTGTTGTGAAAAGGTATGTATGTATGTATGTATGTATGTATTTTACATCCGCGAAGAAGCCTCATTGGCTTATCAAAGCCGCAAGCTGACCAAAGTCAGTCTCTTACATTCATATTTAACGTCCATGATTATGAATTGTTAATTGTCAACAACTCTGTAACTGGACGACATACATTAATCTTGGAGTGACTCGAACCGGGGACCTTATGATTGGAAGGCACCGGCGTTAACCACTGAGCTAACACTCCACTGAGCTAACACTTCACTGAGCTAACACTCCACAGGTAAGAACAATATTTCACTCAATTTCGTCAAAACTGCATATTCGCCACTACGCGAAAACGGGGACGACATCTAAAGTTCAAGTATTACAGAACCAGTTTGATAACAAGGTCTTTTTGAGAGACTATAAAATCCCGGTGAATTGAGCCTTCATAAATGTTGTCACTATATTTACCTTTTGGGAAGCAGGTCACTTCGCCCAACAACCATTTCGCCCAACTGCCATTTCGCCCAACCTTACCATTTCGCCCAACCAGCCTTGATTAAATATTAAACTTCAAAAGGAAACTTTCTGGAATTGTTAACTTGTAATATAACTTCCATTGTATGCGTAACCGCCTAGTGTAAGTAGTGTAATCCTCCCATTATACCTGAAATAACTGCTCAGACTCCGATCGATATCGAGCGGACCTCACTTTATTTACCTACCACGAAGTAACAAAACCCAAAATAAATCAAAATGAACTAGTGAAATAGAAAAAGTAATATTATTCTGACTGAATATTAGTAAAAAAACGGTTGGGCGAAATGACCAGGCTGGTTGGGCGAAATGACCATGCTGGTTGGGCGAAATGACCAGGCTGATTGAGCGAAATGACAAGGCTGGTTGGGCAAAATGGCAGTTGGGCGAAATGGCCGGCCTGTCTTGTCACTGCTATCGTACGTCAATGCTTTACAAAAAACAAAAAACCTCGTACCTAAATTCCCACTAACCCTGTTATATGTTGGGCGAAGTGACCAGCAAGCACCTTTTGCACCCCTCCTTAAATTATTGAGGTTCCAGCTCATTTTTGGATGATTTCGTTGGTAGATATTTTTCCACACTCGTCAACCGTCACGGCGTTTGTCTTGTTTGTGTGTTTGTCGGTTCTTTCCAAAATCAAGACCACAGAAGTAAAAACATCAAATAACATCTTTGCAAAATTTCGAAAACAATAGAATACTTCTTCTAATATCATGCAGAGCGACGAATGTGTAAGTTGGTCTCCTATGCAGTGTATTTGTATGTAAACACCCATAGCTGTCTTGAAAAGACGTGCAAATATACAAGTGTCATTTATTACGTACTGCGTGACGTCATCACTTACAATTTCATTGCATAGTTGTTGGAAACATTGATTGCATCCAGTCGTTTTGTTATACTGTGTCTTTGAAAACCCCAAAAAATGAACGTTACATTTAAAAAGACCATAAAAAATATGATTAAAGTAGAAAATAAATAAAAATGAGCACATAATCGAGATAAAACACACCCAGAAAAGATGGTAAAAATAAGAAATAACAGATAAAAAGGAACACATGATCGAGACAAAAACATAAAAGCATAAAAAGCAAGCAACAGATAAAATGAACACATAATCCAAATATAGACAAATACATATTATGATAAAAATAGAAAATAAAACAAAAATGTAGGCATGTTCGAAAAATAGAAAGAAAACACCACTCCAACGAAAAGAAGAAAAGAAAACACAAAAAAAATTCCCTACCTTCCCTACCGAGTCCTACTGAAAAAAATAGTTGATCCAATTTACTGGAGAAAACGACTCTGACGACTCACAAACAGGCAAGGGTTAATAATTATTAAGTTTCAATCAATAACTATGGAATTTTTAAAGCAACATGAACTGATATACAGACATATAGTACAGGAGTGGTTCAAAGAGTTAAACAAAGGAAGGAATAATTGGTTGAAGCAGACTCACTTGTAAAGGCGTCTGGAGGTCCTCCCCAAGTAAACAAAAATTAGATCGTAAATGGTGCTTCTTGGGGTACGTTCAGGTTATAGCATTTAATGAGGTCTAATATTAAGTCTACACGCAAGTTTCTCCTACTACCTGTTCTTGATTTATGTGTGTGTGTGTACGTGTGCTGTTGAAAGAAAGAATTAAATGTAGAGCCAGACCAAATAATAGTGCATCATTTTACGTTTGTGTCGGCAATGTAATCAAACCTTGCTGGTATTACTCAACTAAGATTACACAGGTTGCTCAAACTAAAAAACACTTTTAGATTTGCGCACTCAAACAAAGAGAGCAGCCCATCTCCATATTTCCATGGATTCTGCTTTTTTTTGTTAATATTAACCATATGTTAACAGGAAAATGTTAAATGGAATAACTTTGGAAGTTTTTCTTTCATTATTTCAAAGGAAACATTGTCTTTTTAAGGGAATGAGCTATGTATGTTTTGGAAATGTTGGTATCAAGAAGCATAGAAACATTCAAATCAAAGCCATGATACAGTTGTTTTTATTGCGATACGGTATGTGTTGGTCGGAAGAAGGAGGGAGTAGAGGGTGCTGAAATCTGCATAAACGGGACGCCATTTGTTCGCAATATACAGAAAATTCAAACAACATGACAGTCAAATGCTGCTACTTTGTTATCATCATGAAACAACTGCATGCTGTAACCGCTTCTATGCTTTCATTATTTTGTTATTCAATTAAATAAAAAATCGTACTATCGTACAGAAGAAAACATAACACATGACAGTAAAACAAATAGCATACTATGAAGCAGACTAGAGAATGGAAATACAGTTAACGGGCTAGTGACAAATATGTTGAAATGTGTAGACCTCCAGATGTGATTATTTTTCCTGTAGGACTTCCTGTTAGATTATTGTATCTTTTATTAGGACGAAGGAATAAAAGATTAGCTAAGACAAACTCATTGCTTGATGCCAACAAAAAATCGCACTGCTGTTTATTAACCATTGGTTTTTGATATGAGTTTTAGAAAGGACGAACGTTTTCTCTTGAAAAAAACTAATAAACCTAATTTCGTAAATGGAGATAAGCTCTAGTATGTAAACGGCTGCATCTTGGCGCATGCGTGCTGACACAACCTTCCCGTTTCGTCCCAATTCATATCTAACTCGGAAGTTATAGTTTATACAAAATTAACAAACGAGGTATTTAACATCTGTATATACGGGTAGATAGATTGGAAAGAGCATGCCTTAAGAGGAGACAGGTAATAGAGGAGAGAAATGGACATAAGAAATTTGCAAATAACAATTTGTTCGCCGTATGAAACAGAGAATTTTTCGAAGAGAATACATCCGACCCGATCACAGGAACCAAGCGTAAGTATACGCACTCAATGCTACATGGCTCCAATAAAAAATATAATTGTACACCCCAAAAGAAAGCAACAAATAAATAGATTACTTTGCCTTCAAAGCTAAGCACATCTTGAAAAATTCAATCTTAGAAAATGCCAACCGTTCACCTAACTCTAACATCAAACCTGCTCCATCAATGGCAATAAAGAATCTTCATAATAACCCTGATATTGGTATACGTCCAGCGGAATAAAGGAGGTGTTATCACTTTTCTAAATATTTCTGACTACATGTGAAGTAGACTAGGAACAACTAAGTAACTCTGATATCTACGACTTATTATCGGAGAACCCTTCCAGACTCTTCCACCCCAAAATTGATGAGTTGTGCCAAACAGTACCGGATCACCTGGCGACCAAGGTAGTAGAATGAACACCAAAGCAACCATCGTTAGGAATCTTGTACACTTTACTCAAAGTACACAAACTTTCCAAATTGATAGCCGATGTACAACAACCACTATTCGAAATAAACCCTTCAGACACTGTTGTATAACGGTCTGTAACTCAACTGTGGTTTAACTTAAGCGACAACAGGTATATATTTTACCCGTACTGCTGCAGTTGTGATTTCCCATATGTGAATACTTACAGCTTGTTGGTTTTGCCTCTTTATTGTAGACGACACATGTAATGGTGCAGTTAACTTTTTTACTTTTTTTCCATTGCATATGTGAAGTGACTTCGACAGGAAGTAGACGTAAAGCATTATTAGTCCTCTTTGCTAATTACATGACCTTTAATGAGGGGACCGAAGTGCTTTGACTATATTCAACGTGGTCTTGATGATGGTGTAATGTTTGTAAGCATATAGTGACCCAAGAGAACGACGTAACTGATCCACTCTCTACCTCAGGCCTCCTTACAATCGAGACTATGACAGAATGTGATGATATCTTGATGATGGAGTAGAGAAGAACTGTCCCCTTTGGTAAACCAGCTGCATTTTACAGAGCTCTTCTCTTACATATCTCCACTTCGCTGTTACACTTTTTCATCTAAACTTGATTGACAACGTGTTGACAATTTCAGCAGTTCGTGAAGGCTCTGAACACAGAGTTAAAGGTCAACGTCAGGTTTCTCTTTCTTCCGACTCTAAAATTCTCGAAGTCAATACTGTACTAATTCGACTATGTTTTTATCATTCAGAACCACATTCACAGTGTATAATTAACGACTCTGTCCAGATATAAATGTAGATTAGGTTTTTGAATGCTGGTTAAATATCTTATCCTTTTAATAAATTCACGTTTTTGTTATAATCAATGGTTCCATCATAATTTGTGTACAGGGGTGGGGATAACAACTTTGTTTGTCGTGGAGGGGAGGGTTTTAAGGTGAGGGTTTACCCCTTCTCCTTAAGAAATTTTGATAAAATGAAGGGTGCTTACATACACAATAACATATTTTGCATATTTTGAAACAATGTAGAAGAATTTTTGAATGTTTCGTTTGTACAGCACATACATTTTATATTAATGTACTGTAAACTAGGACAACCCCCCCCCCCCCCACTATGACTTTATCCTGGAGGGCTAATTATATTCAAACAATGAAGGAAAGTGAAAAATTCCTGATAATGCGATTTCACATGTATTGAAATTAGCACATTTTACAAGCGTTAATGATCGATAAGCTGCCATATAAAATGCAGTATTTAATTATTGGTGCAATATAATTAGTCTGATAATAATGATTGTGTATCGTTACTTTAAAGCAACTAGTGTTGTTACTTTGATGATACTTACATAAAACAGAAATCATTGCAGCATATTCGATATCGATCTTTCGACACATATATCATATCTGTAAACTTATTATCATTTTGTTGACGTTTCATTCCGTCTGTCTAGAAACTAATGGTGGTCGACATTGTAGTTTTATGGTGGTTTTACTTTTTTATCTTGATTGTTTAACCAAACGCACAGATTTATGAAAATATTCGAATGATTTCGGCTAATGTGACTTTGGAATAATTAAGCTATTTATTAGAAGGTAGAATATAATGAATAAACACAGTCATGTATGGTGTGTTGAGGAACGAAAGTAACAAAAAAAGTAATTCAACAGAAATAGTTTTGATGTTATTGTAATGTTTTAAATAAAAGAGTATTGGTACCATAATTTCCAGAGAGAGTGGGTGGGGAAGGGGCAACTCGATGGCAGGCAAACAATTTGGGGACAAGCTTTTCTGAATCGCAAAACTGTACCTGTATAAAATGTACATCACGTGCAAAGTTATGGGACAGAGCTGCTTCTGTTTTGTTTTACCAAAACCGACTGGGAAAACTGGGAGTAGGAAGCGACGTGACTTGGGGAATTACTCACCCCTCTCTTGGTGCCTCCATTGTAAGGGAATAAAAAGATAAGATGTCTATCAACGACCCATTTGATTGTTTGATTGTTCCTTTTAATTCGATGCTCTCTGATTGGTCAGTAGAAATAGTAACATGTACTGTTCTTGTATTATATAATATAAACTTCTAACAATTTAAAGTACAGTCTTAATAGTATTACCAAAAATGATAGAAACTAAAGTGGATGTACGTATTGATATGAAACGTATGATGTTGCATTTATTGAAAGAAGTAACACATACGAGCATAAAATGGTAATTATGTTTAATATACGCCCATCATATAACATAAAATCAGGTCATAGAAAATACGTTCCTTATAAGGCAGACTAAAATCGTGGTATATATCTAGTGAGTGTCATATCGATAACAATGTAAGCACGAAACATTTTAACATTATTATTTCTTTTAACATGAAATTATGAATCAGGCGTAAATCGTCGTTATCGATGACGTAAAACATAAGTCAAACGGAAGTAACATTCAATCCTTTGATGTTTATTTTTTATATATCTACTATGGTTACATGCTCCAATTCCAAGTATGGTCGCTAGATATTTTAAAATTTGTAACACATTAAAGTCGCATATATATAAAGATGTTCCCACAAGTAATATAATTTTAAGTGGAGCTAAGTGCATATATATAACATAATGATGTTAGATTAAGTGAAAGAAAGGGGGAATAAACATGTTTACAAAGTAAAATGGGCAAAAATGTTAACTATAAAAGTAAAGGTGATGGAAAAAAGTTTATGTTACAGAAAATTAAGACCAATTAACGATATTTCTATTTTTGAATTAAGTGCATGTCATATCGGGACATTTACAACGTAAGTGGAAGTAGGAACTTTAACAGGAATCATTTTTTTTACCTGCATGAAATAAACATTGGGTCATTATGAAAATGTAAATCCAGTCATATATTTAGTAACTTTTTAAAGTAGTTGAATAGAATTTGCCAAAATAACAGAGTATCAGTGAATGAATAATGTAAATTTTAGACAATGTAAAAGATCAAAGAAATTGATGGCTGGAACAGGATTCGAACCAGTGATTTCTGTATAACAAGCCCTGAGCTTTATACCAACTGAGCTATCTAGCCCTTAGGTGGTGGCGATCCCCAAATAGCCATTTTCTTTGTCTGGATGCGCCAGTCAGAAGCCACAGTTTACCTTGCATACCATTTATCAAAGGATCACGCTCCAGTTTCATTCGATACAACCCATGCGGCGGCAAGGAAGGGATTTCGTGAGATATTTTCGGGTGTTTCTATATAATTACATAAGCAGAGCAATAATGGAAAACTGACTTTATGGAATGAAAGTGGTGCGTGATTCTTGGCTATACGGTATGCAAGGGAATGTGGCTTCTTACCCAAAATAATAGAAGTTAGAAATGAATTACGTATGTACATATATTAGGTTAGATGATGTGGTTGATTTATGTTGAATTTTAGGGCTCTGTATTAAAGTAAAATATATTGGAAGTTAGTTATTAAGAATGTATGATAATACAATGATTTCATACAAGTTGTTTAATTTCTTCTGATTTAACCATATTAGAAAAATATTTACAGTGGAAGACCAAAAACAAATGCTACTTTAGATTTTGTTTTAAAAGGAACTTTGAGAACATATCATTTTAAATATAACATGTAATATTCTATAAGCAGATGTACAGTTAATTGGATTGCCATTTGATGGTAATTCCTACGTAAGTCCTTTTCCTTTATTATTTCTATAGAAGAAACTCCCATCATTGAATAGCTGATATTTGGTGAAATACGTGTATATTTAAAATCAACAGTTAAAAATATCTACAAATTTTAGCTATCATCATGTTTAAATAGCCTTTGCCCTGAATTTGTTGATAACGGAAGTAACTTTATGGTATCACTCATATTGCTCAATCAACAAGCATAAGTACCCTTTATCTCAAAGTTAATATTTACATATTTAAGGCCGTTCACAGGTCACCTCAAAATCAACGTGCTTGACATCACTTCGACAAAAAACAATCTCGCTCAAATACACAAAATGTCTCACAATAGCGTTGTGGTCATATAGCTTAAATAAAGAACACAGCATACAGATTAAGTATGTTACAACAAAACGAAAAGAAAGGAAAAAATATGAGCTTACAAAAAATAAGGTTATGTAAAGAAAAGGATGGCCAGTATTGTTCTAGAAATGTGACAGTTTGGTTGTTCCCTTATATAGTCCACATAAATGAATAAACATAGTAATGTAAGATGTATGGATGGACGTAAGTAACAAAACAAAAGTTCAAAGGAAATCTTTTTGATTTTATTGTTTTGTCTTAATTAACAGTGGTGGTACCATCATTTCCAGAGAAGGTGGGGATGGGGATGGAGGGTGATGGGGAGGGAGGGGCAGGTGAATGACAATTTGGAGACAAACATTTCTGAATTGCAAACTGTAACTGCATAAAAGGCACATCACGTGCAAATTTAGGTGACAGAGCTGCTTTGCCGGGTTTTGTCTTCAAAGAGCAGACTGAGGGAAAAGGGGAATGGCCCCATCCCCCTCCCTTGGTGCCTCCATTGTGATGAAATGGAAAGATAACAAAGAAAAATAATAAAATGTCTATCAACGGCCACATTTGATTTGATTTACGGTATGCAAAAACGCAAGCTAAACTAATGTAAATTAATTCGTATTATTTAATATAATTTCATGCTCTCTGCTTGGTCATTAGAAATAGTAACATATAATGTACTAGCGAAATATATATACACGTTTGACCTGTTTAAGAATAGTTTTATTATTATTATCAATAATGATATAAATTAAAGTGGATGAACGTATTGATATATAATTTGCATTATTTGAAAGAAGTAATACATACCAGCATAAAATGGTAAAAATGTTTACTATACGCAAATAATATAAAGTAAAATCAGATTATAGAAAATACGTTCCTATGTGGCAGATTAAAATCATGATATTTTTTAGCGAATGTAATATCAATACCAATGTAAATGAAACGTTAAAACTTCTAAAGAAACATTCCGAGATTATAATTTAGTTTCACATGAAATTATAGATCAGGCGTTTGTCTTCGTTACCAATACCTTTGTTCTACGTTACGGAAAACATACCTCAAATGGAAGTAAAATTTAATCATAACGTATTTTTAACACCTTAATGTAGCTTATCTATGAAAAGGTTCCCCTTAAGATTAAAAATAAATTGGAGCTGTGTATGCATATTAAAATAAGGACGGAATATTAATTCCTCCTTATTGTTTATAAATCACTTAAAGGACATGGTCCAATGTATATTTCTGACTTATTACATATTTATGTCTCCTCTCGTAATCTAAGATCCAGCTCTCAATTTGTATTATCTGAAATTAAGTCCAAACATTCTTGGGGGGGGGGGGGGTCATTTATTGTTTCTGCCCCTCGCTTATGGAACCAACTCCCCTTAACAATCAGACAAGCAGCTACTCTCTCTAACTTTAAGATGAGCATCAAATCCCACTTAATGACAAAAGCTTTTATATAATCTTGAACCATTAAGTTTTTCTTCTGTCATTGTTTTGTATTATTTGTATAGTTTCTAATTGTTAATTGCGCCATGAACATTCTTTGAGTGGTGTGCGCATGATAAGTCGTATTATTATCAATTGTAGGAAAATTTAAACCATATATACAAGCTCAAAAGGGAAAACGTTTCCTATATACGTATAGCTAATGGAAAGTAAGTTTCTATGACAACAGTTTCAGATCAATTTAACATTTATCTCTGTTCAAATTAAGTACATGTCATATCCGGTCACTATAGTAACGTAAGAAGCAATCAAGAACTTCAAGAGATTTTGTTCTTTTCCTTAACATGGAATCAAATCGATGTTTATCCATCCGAACCCCCCCCCCCCCGTTGAAATTTAGAGCGCTATATTGAAGTAACAAATACAGGTAGTCAGGTATTCCGAACGCATGATACTTTAATAACCATATTTATTTTATAATTTGTTTAATTTGGCCTCAAAAAATTAGAAAATATGTACAGTGAAAAAAAAACCTAAATTACTTAAAATTTGAGAACAATTCTTACGTAATTCCTTCTTTTTTCATCTTTTCTCTGTAGAGGAAAATACCCTCTATTGAAGAGCTGATATTTGGAGAAAAACGTTAATGCACGTTTAAAAGCAACATCTGAAAATACATTTTTGTCAGGAATTTGTTGATTTCGGAAGTATTTTCATGGTGTTAATTATATTGCTCAATCAACAAGCAGATTAACCTATTGCCTCAAATTTAATATGTGCACAGAAAATAGTTGATGCCATGCACAGGCTATACCAGAAAGTCAACGTGCTTTATTTCACTTATTTCACAACTAACAACTTCGCTCAAATACACAGATTAAATCATACTAGCATAGTGGGTATAGATTACTGTACATCAAAACACAGACAGAACGCGCACTAACAATGTCACAATAAAACGAAACGAAAGAGAGAAAAAATAAACCAGGCGACAGATTGATTTGGACGAAATAATATTCTTAAGACATTATATCAAAGGTGTTATATCTCAAATTAAGTAACGAGTCAGTTTATTTATGAGGCCAGGCGTGTGTGCCGCCCGTTGATAGGGCACAGTAATTTTCAACTGGCCGTAAGAACAATTCCGTGTCCACCCCTTACCTAATGATTAGCAACACAAATCAACTTTAATCCAGTAGATAGCTCAAAAGGCAGTGGAATACTGCAACGAATAGGAGGAATATGTTTACTTAAAAATAAGAATTGATTAATAGTTTGACAAGCACTTTACTGATTGACGGTGAGATGCAAATACTCAAATCAGAATATGAGATATATCAGTTTATTTCAAGACCGTCACATGTAAGAATAGTTTGAACAGTGCACCAAACGTAAACAAAACCTTAGTAGAAAAGGATACATTAATATGACAGGGATCAAGGAAAATATTAAAGAATGTCTCCGGATATTTGCAATAATTTCTTGCTATCGTAACTAAAACACTACAACTATGTGAACTTTGCAAATTACAAAATGAATGGAAGACCTTTAAATGTAGTATTCGTCACATTGTTAGTAGCCACTGACGTCGTAAACGTACTGTCATTCAGCAGGTGCCCCAGTTGAATAATTTGGATGACATTACCGGACGTTATCTAACGAAGAACTGAAAAAATAGACAACACGAGATACAAATGTGGTTATCGATTACTGTGCGCTTTCCTATAACGGTGCAACTAAATAATTGTATGATAGATGGCTATAGAAAATATATTGTTTTAGGCTTAATTTTTTTCAGCGATCTTTCTATTGTTGATGACTTCACATAAGCTTCAAAATATTTCAATGTTTTTTTTAATACCTATTATCTCATCATGTTAAACAAAACTATGACTCATTTACCGGGAAGACTAGGGCGAGGAGGGGATTAATAATTGGTTACTTACTTATGCATTCTCTGCCTGATTAATGTTAAATATCTTTCCTCTTAGGATGTTTTATTGTCAGAGGCAGATACCGATATAATCCAGACACAAATTGATTTCTAATATTGTTTACCAGGAACACATGATTTGTCAGCAGGGTAGCATTCTTATATACAGAACTGATAATATCTTATTGTACATATATCATATTAGACCCCTCATCATACTGATATCTTAGCATTTAAACTCACCTCAAGATATGGTACATTTCCGTCTGGTCCTTTGACGATTCTACAACAGGAAAGCAATACATTGTGAGAGTAACTGAAAAGATTGAGCATTCAACTTGGCGCTATTCTTCGGGGGGGGGGGGGGGGGGGGGGGGGGATAAATATTGGTTTTAAATGCTACCTAGAAAACTAGAAAAGCACTGGGTCCCCCATGATTAACAAAAGTCTAACTAGTTCCTGGCTATAGGCCTATAAAAATACAATAATTACAAGAACCGTGTGTAGTAACAGTTTTCGTAAAGATTTTGTTGCCTCTCTCATTTTGTGAAGCATGTCGGGGAAGATTTTATAGTATGTGGTGGAAAAACGGATAACTTGCGCACTTACCAAACTAATGATAGCACGTCCTATCATTGAATTACGTATGTTCTGCTCAATATATATATTTTTTTGTGGGGGGGGGGGGGGGGGTCGCCAAATTAAAATTCATATGGCTGCTACGTTGACTCGATCAAGAGTTTAAATTCACGTTACCATGATCATTATTTTTGATGAGTTTCAACGCTAAATTACTACGTATTAAAGATCGTGCACATTACATTCTTACCATTGAAGTTCTTCTACTTACTTGTTGAGTCTTAGTTGCGGCCTCATCAAGCTGTTCGAAGTAGTCACTGTACTGATCCTGTGAGTGTATGAAAGATAGGAAATATGACGTTAACATCGCATTATTGATAACACGGTAAATGACATTAGTTTGTTAACAAAATATTGGTTTAGCAACTAGCAATATGACATTTTATCATCTCATCGATGGTCGATAAAGGTTATATTTAGCAATGTTCTAAATATAGAAAGAAATTAAAGTAGTAAAGTGAAAGGTGAATTTGAAACGACCTATTGGTATCATTTATCGAGTCAAACTAGTGTTCATATCTCCAAGAACAACCGCCGATTCCATCTTGGTTTCGCTATTTCACAGAACATCTGAGTAATATGAGTGAATCGAAGACCAAGATAAACAGATCACGAATTTGTGTGCCGGAAACAAAATACAATGTGTTTGGGAAACACGATTTCATCAGTGTCCAACGTTCAATTTGATGTGATTTGAAATAATTTCAACTTTATTATATCCCTGAATGGGTAAATACATGCTCGCAATAGATATATAAAAAATATTACCTGAAAAAAGTAAAAATACACAAAAGGAAATAAAACATACAAGAAAGAACTGAAACGTCAGAAAATGTCAAAACAAAGTAATGCTAAAGAACTAAACAGATTTAAGTTATTGTTAACAGTTTAAATAATCTACGAGGTATACTCTCTTTTATACCGGTAAATAGCGAGAGTTTGGCTAGAAAATTGCTTTGCATTTGTAGTTACTTCAAACTTATAAAATAAGCTTGTCACGATGAATGGGTTAAGATGTTGGTGTTCTCGGAAATTGAAGATATATATGTCAACGATGTGACGGATCGTTTAGATAATCAACAAAACAACGGGAAGAAATGGGATCATTTAGAAGTGATTCAGTCACTCGAAATTTAAAAAAAACCTAAGTAAGAGTATCTGCTCTGTAATTACGGATCATCAGTCATTAATGAAACATCCTAAGTTAATATATCTTGGGTACAATTTCTTTCTTACAAAAGACTATGTATGGCAATTAATAAATCGGCAATTGAGTCTGAAGTAATTAAATAATCAACAGATGTTTGAAACAGCAACCTTAAGACAGTATTCACTGGGATTCTAACCTGTGACCTCAGAAAACTGAACCATCCAGCCCTAAGATAGTAACTATCCATTTATAACATTTTCTATGATAAGGATTTAAGCCAGTCAGAGAGCTAAAAAACCTGTATATCAACTTACTATAGAGATCACACACAGTCTTATTTGTGACATGAATTTATATCATATCATAGCAAAACACAGCAGAGACTGAATGGGATACTCTAAGCATGTATTAACAGCGCACATAGTATTGGTACATGAGCAAACAGTTTTTCAACAGTGACTTTTCAGTTGATCGATACTATTCCTTTAAAGAGATAATTAATCCAACTCACGTTGGCTCATAAATAGTCAAAGTGAAAAATTCAAAGTAAAACGTAACTCAAAATATCTGCCGACAGCTGTAGTATATGAAGAAGAAATAAATAAAGAAACATGTATGATATCTTACCTGCCATCGACCGGTCTGGAAATTCAATCGTTTACTATTGTAATAGTCCAAGACTGAAGAACGAAATGAAAACGAGAGTTTGTCAGTCTGACAGATCCGGACTGACATCAAATATTATACAAACTGGGCTGTATTTCAGAGAATATTCACATCGGCACATACCAATAGTAAAGGTGTTAGTATATTCCATAAACTGAACTTTGCCGTTGAATGACATTTAAATGTTCATTCTTGTCGAATGATGGTCATCCCGGGCTATGACCTGTTAATGCAGTTACTCATCCTCAATAGTAATACTCCATCCGTACAAATGTTATCATATAATTAAATTATTACTGCATGGTCAGTTCATAATTATTATGACGTCATAAATAGTATACCGATCACTTTATCACTGATCAATGAATTAGCCCATAAAACACCGAGCTCGTGGTAACCGGGACGATTGCCGCAATTAAGTTATGGAACAAAAAGTGTTTATTATTATATCTTTGAAGAGAGAAATCATCATTTTTAAATTAGATAGAAAAAAGTACGTCGGTTAATTTGATTAAACAATTTTGAATGTTTTGTTCAAATCGACGGTCGTCTTATAGAGAATCAGACCTACTTTACTAAAATAATCTTTTTTAATCGAGTTTTCAGTGCTATTCAATATGATGATTTCAATTAGCTTTGCAAAACCCAAAAAATAATTATGAACAAATGAAGTTGAATTTGAAAAGTTGCATTTTACATGACCTTAGGCGTTCATTGAAAGTGTCTGGTATACGAAATGTTGAGGATCGAATCAAATCCATTAATCGCTCTCTGAGTAACCTTCAGTTGGTGAAAAATCTTTGTCGGTGTCTCAGTTTGTTCGATTACA
>KN886824.1:17675-33834 GCA_000934455.1 Apostichopus parvimensis
AATCCATTAATCGCTCTCTGAATAACCTTCAGTTGGTGAAAAATCTTTGTCGGTGTCTCAGTTTGTTCGATTACAATTTTTTTCTTTTTTATTGTTAATAATACTCAATGTTTTTTGTGGGGGGGGGGGGTACAAGTTCTGATCAACTTCAAAAATCTGTTTTGTTGTGACTCTACTGATTTGTTCTTCAGTCAGCTCATTATTTAAATTCTTCAGCGACAACTAAGCGTTAGGCGTATTAGCCTGACTTAATGTGCTTTATCATTAAACTACACACTCACTATACTTATAAACACGTTCACATTAGAGTAGGTCAAAGGTATGTTTACATTGACTGATAGCAAGAACTGTAAAGAATAATAACGCATTTATATAAATAGTGAGAGCTGGGGAATATTCCAAAACTTGATTCACTGATGTATCTGACGATCAAAATCTTAAAATAATAGTTTTGACAGATCAAATAAAATGTGACAATAATCTCAGTAAAAATGACCGTTTGCGCATAGGTACTTCCTTAACAAATAGGAAAATAATCGGTGTCCGAAGAAACACAGACATTGTGAATAAACTTAATAGGTGCTAATTATAGCTCCGAGAAAACATGCTCCGAGCCTCCAACCCTTGAAGACGTCAAAAATATGAAAATTGCCAGTTTGTAAGATTTTGAAAACAAAACATAAAACTGTTGAATATTAATAATATTTGCAAAATGGCAGCACCCTTTGTTGCGCTTAGTATACATCTTGTCAAAATGGTAAGTTTATCGATTCCGTAAATTTGGAAGGATTGTATTCAGTGTGCATAACGCTTCTCTTTTCATTTTGGGAGTTTTGCCAAAGTGAAGAACAATACATATTTTACCTCTTTCCCCGGATAAAGTTAATCATGAGAAGGGGAGACTTTCTGAAACAAAGAAGGGGGCTGTTGACGTTTTGACGAAAATACAGAGAATATGAAACCATTATTTCTTCCCTTTTACCCATTTTCGCGGATAGTTTCTCGTCAAACCGTTAGTATACCTAATGTACAAACGGTAATTTTCAGCAGTAGTTACCGTTTTATAATATGTGTAACTGGTCAAAATAATGCTCTTTGTAAGCTTTCGTACTCATTTTTGAGCCTACGAATAAGTCTTCATGATCTCCATACGTAGTAGGTCCAATGAAGAAGGTTAGTCCGCTGCACTCCCACGTATCATTCGACCTTAAATGTTATCATAATTTTAATATATAACCTGTAACACTGCAATATCAGTTTCTCCTTCTAATCAGTATTTGTACTGCTACGAGCAAATAAATGCTACATTTACAGAAAAAAAATTAAGATATAAAAAATAGATCGAGGCTGATGTGCAGTAGGGGATTATTATCGATAGGTAAAGTGAAGCGGGTTGATATCTTTGTTCGTTATCTTTGGCTTTATACACGATGGTGGACAAGCTTTGCTATTCAGAGCTGTTTATTTCTTGTTATTTACTAACACCAAACCACCGACGAATTGTCTCTAATTTCTTACTCAACTTCATTTATAACCAATACCTTTCACATTTCTTGATTTCAAAGACGATGGAATCAATTCAATTGGAACAGAGTCTGGCAGTTCTCGAACCACAATCCTGTGGAAAGAAGCAAAGTAATCATCGCGTAAGGTATACCAATTTCCATAAAATAATTGAAATAAACTAATGAAGATAAACAGCAAATAATAAGTAGTCCACATAATTCAAACAGATGTAAATGTAAACTGCAGATCATTAGCTTCAAGTTTGATTTTGATTTTACACAGAAACATATCAATGTTTCAATTTAAAAATTAAAAAATTGCAAAATCGCTTCACACACTGTGACAGTTACTGAATGAGTCAAATTCATAAAAAAAAATCCAGCAATATATGGACAACTAGGCCAGCACCGAGTATTTGACATCATCTTCGTTTTGACCATAAACGAGTATTCACAGAGGAGGATCCTCTTTTAAACTAGACATAATTGAACTTGAAGGCAAGTGCATCGAAGCCCAGTAGTGATGTTATATGAGTATCTGTCAGTATGGAATTGGCGATAAGTTACGTCATTGTCAGTCATACAGGGTAATAATGATCCATTTTTGAACGTACTTTCAAGATTCATCTGAATTGAAAGTTTCGATAGTAGGTGGCAGCAGATATGCAGTTCCCGTGCTCGCACAGTGTTAGAGGGATTTTAAAATAGTGACATATTTTGAACACAATCTCCATGGCAATTTGAATCGGTGAGATGTTCATCTGTGCATGTTTGTCCCGAGTCGCTGTTTTGGAAACCTTATTGCACCATTTGCAAGATGTATCGTGTGAATTAACTTAGTAAAAGGAGTTAAATAGGCCAAATTATCTTTACATATTTCTCATTACAGTAGTGGACAGTATGGAACTAATATTGGTTACATATTTCATAGTTTGAAATTTATTTGTTCAGATCTGAGGTTGATTACTTATGCGCGAATTATTTTTCACCCCGGAGTGAGAATGATAATGATAATAGGGTTATGTCATTTCTGTTGTTTGGGAGGACTGGTGGGCGGGGTAGGAGAAGGGAGGGTGGGAATTTAGTGATGGGACCAGTCCCAAATATCGGAACCGGGTATACTCGTCTCCGCAGTTCGGCCGGTCCCCGGGTAAACCCAGCTCGGCCGATACTATCACACAGTCCTAATGTTATACCGTACGTATATAGGCGATGCGGGCCTTCAGTCACGAAATGGTAAGACTGTAAACAACTGCTCGTTTAAGCAAATTAACATGCGAACTGATTTATACGGCAATGCTGTATAGTTATATTAACTATACTAATATTACTTCTTATAATCAACACATTTTTTAATGATCTATGAAAAAGGTTCGTTACTTGCAAGTGTGTAACTTACCGTGAATCCTATTTACTCGTGAAAATGTGGTTTGGGAACAACAGTAACAGTTTGTTTTGCAACCAAAACTTTCTTACAAGAAAGTAACAACAACGCGGTATTATACTTGAGCAAGGCCTGTTCTTTTCAGTCCTCTGCGGCACTATGGCTAGCGCTCCAGGTCGCGGCTATTGATAGAATAGTTGGAAACTCCTTAGAAACTGTAATATCAATCACACTTTATTATTAAATGGTTGTGTCCATTGTATAGTTACAAGTCAATCTGATGCTGCTTGATTCTTTTAAGTATGGAAAGATTCTGTTAATTTTGTTGTGGGATCGTTCCACTAAATGAAACGGAGGGGGGGGGGGGGGGGGGGTAGGAGTCAACTTATGAGCGTAAGAGTCCCGTTCGCTCAAAACTTGCCCCAAAAAATAAATACTAAAAAAACTTACTAATGAATTACAATGTATTAAGGATTGTTAAGGGACTAAGAATGGTTTAGTAACAGTTCAATCATTATAATTCTACAACTATTTTGTTTGTAGTGCACATTAGTACCAGTGTTCCACCGATAATCGGTTAGATAATCGGCATCGGGCCGATTATCAGACAATCGGTAAATAATCGGCATCGGCAAAATCCATTTCGCTAAGATTATTTATAACCGATTATTATACGTTTCACATAAAGGATTGTATTTTTCCGCGCTTTTGATTCACCACAACCACAACAGGAGAAGAATGTAGATCATTCGGTTCAATGCTATTCATAGCCGGGGAAGGTGCGCTAATCTACCATGTAACGGTATCGCAAGTCCCTCACGCGAGTTTGTACTAATGCTGTACTAATACTATCCAATTATTTGCAGTTATTATCATACAGTATACCCGCGATAAGGTTAGGGTGACGACGTAATTATTTTTTTTCACTTCGCTTCTTGCATCTAACAAAACCTCCTGTTATCATGTTTAACGATGATAAGAAAGATTTATTGTCTGTACTAAATATAAAAACCAAATCAATATACTTTTGAACCACTTTGGTCGTTTCACCGTATAAGTGAAAACTGGAAAGTGAAAACAATAACATTAGGCTTTGTTCATTGTGAGTTCTACGTTCATTAGGCTAGTCTGGCTAGAGAACGGTTGAGCTTCATAGCTGTTCAGTTTGAAAATGCGCCCAAGAGTTTTAAAATTGGCATAAAATGATGAAATCAAGGCGCCAAATACTCCTAAAAATCCCTAAACATGTTTGGCGATAGTCCTCAGTAGTTCTACTGCATTACAGTATTTTGTGATTAGGCAAACATTCTTACGCATATTTTTGCAAAAAAATCCGAAGCTACTTTTTTCCCCCTGACCGCATGTATACCATACGTGCTAAAATGACCCCCTTTCAGTAACTAAACTCCTTACCGCAACCGACTAAAAGCAAGTCTGATTTCCCGTGACACGCGCGACAAAGTAAATGGGACTTTAGTGTGTGATTTCTCCCACATGTAGTTAGGTCTATATGAAGAAGCGCCATTGACTTACTGTGTATGGTCGTTTGAAACAACGTTCGATCGGAACATTTTCCTTGCAGATGGCAATCATTGACAATTTGAAGCAATCGTTTGGGATTGTTTTATTTTTCATAATAAAATAAAACTGTGAGCAAACTGCTTATTCACTAAAGAGCCTGTGTAAGAATATGTGTAAAAGTAAGTTGGCCTGAAGCTTCGATGATCCTGCTAGGATCAAAACGTCAGGCCAACTTACTTTTACACATTATTCTTCATATCAGATTATATGTTTCGATATCAGCTAACGAAATAACGAATATTTTATTTCCGTGCGATATACTTTCACTTTATTTACGTTGGAGTTGCAACAGTGATAATGGTTATAAAACCAGTTTTAAAAGCTGTCCCTAACTTCTTCTTTCTTTCTTTTTTTTTTCATTTCATAGCCAATGGCTACTATTTTCCCCCTTCTGTAGTCTGTACAGTACAGCCCTGTCCTTAACTACATGTGTTGTGACGGGATTGCAATATTGCGACTCCTCGTTATAAACGTACAGCGTCCCACGTATGTATTACAGTGTTCTTTACTTGCTCCATTAATCATTACTGTAAAACGTTAAGTCGTTCCTTTACATCTTTGTATTGGTGTAGAAGTTGGTAATCATGCATAACAATAAAGCATACTTAAAGGAATTGTCTGGTGGAAGATTTTGATACATTGTCCTTGTAGTTATTATTTTTCTCTTTCTAGCCATGTAAAAATTGTCCCCATTCGACGTTTTCTTCTTGTAGAAATCTGGTTTTCAAATTCACCAGTTTCTCACCAAAAGTACCGTTTGCTCGAACGCTTCAATTAAATATGGTGATTGACGTAGTGCTTGCAGATAGGCAAAACAGGCGACTTGAAGTTAGCACTCCCAATTCCGCAGCAAATAAACTCACGTGTAAGCACATTGCATTGCCTCATATATATAACGTACATACTCGCGAACGTATATACTACGATGCTCAGTTGGTGTACTTGTATAGCGTTGCACATAGTACACTCACACTCAAACCACAGTTCATTAACTGTTCTTCGAAATCGCTGAAATAAAATTCACGGATCAAATTAACAGTAAAAGGAAACTTGAAAAGTATTCGTTAAACCGAAAGATGAAACTTGGCGGAATCGATGTCATCGCAGAACTGTCCGATTGTAAACGTTAGAGTAGCCCATACACGCGAACATTCTTCGCGCTGGAGCTGGATAGCGCGATGTATAAACAACGAAGAGCATGCTGTTAAAACTTATCTTGTGTTACACAAAGACCACGAAACCACCGATCTACTACATATATGGCGGCTTAAGGAGTTTTTTAAATCATATCTAATTTATAAGAAATTTCACCGGAAATTATTGAAGAAATTGATCGAATCGTTGTCAGAGCAGAATGTAGCACTGAGAAGCTTAGGCTTCGCAGAACTGTCCGATTGTCAACGTTTGAGTATAGCCTACGTGCGAACATTTTTCGCGTTGGAGCTGGATAGCGCGATGTATAGCCTGGACAACTCAGAGTCTGCTGTTAAAATTTACCTTGTGTTACACAAAGACCACGGAACCACCGATCTAGTACATGGCGGCTTAAGGAGTTTTTGAAAACATATCTAATTTTTAAGAAATTTCACCGGAAATTAAGGAAGAAATTTATCTGTATACAAACGCTGTTTTTGTTGTGATTACCGTATAGGTACTGTGCGGAGGGTGGGTTATGTCGCAATCTGCAATAGCATAGCTGACGTCACGTTCTGTACTGTTCAAATCATATTTGAAATGTCTATCCTTAACGATTAAAAAATCGTTTCTCTGTCAAACGCAACATTAGCGTTCTCATACTTTGACAACATGTTTGGAAAATTATTTACTATTTTTTAAGGTAACTTCTTTGGGCCACCAGACAATCCTTTTAAGGCCAGCTCCACGAAAATGATGAAATAATCGGTAATCGTCATCGGCCGATTGTCACACGAACTAATCGGTAATCGGTAAAACTGATCATCATATAATCGGTCGAACCCGAGTTATACGGAAAAAATACCATTTAATACCGCACTACATAGCAGTTAATCATTCTTCGAACGACACCGTAGTAGCTACACAAAAGTAACTGTCATAGCGTATTGAAACAGAGGGAAAATGGAGGGCGATCAATATAGTTACCAAGTTAACTGTGTTATATCTGTTCAAGTGCGAATACGTTCAAACTGAGCGTGTGTTAATGTAATTGGAGCATGCGAATTTCACTGTTATAGTCATACACGAGCAACATTAGAAGGCGCAAAAACTACGTGACAAAATCTACAATTCCTACAATCGAAGCTGGGGGCTTCGATTAATCAAACTACAGTATGAAATGTATCCCGAAAGGTAATGGCGGCGGTATCGGTCCTACCTGTACTGAGCCGTATATAGTGATGGCCAGTGAGTGCTGAAATATCTCGACCAATCAGAAATCGTTACGCAGTAGGCCAAGCTCTGTCTCTATACTGCTCTGTACCCGCGTAAGATTTGTCATGAGGGTTCTACTCGTAATGAAATATACACGTTTGAGTAGTCGAATGAGAACTTTATTTTAAAATACAATAAACATACATATGTTCCTTATGCGTCTTCTACCGTGCAAGCAGTTATTTTCGTTATAGATATATTTTAATCTTTGTTTTTTATTTATAGCCAACTTACGTTACCCCTATTAACATGATGGTACTAACCTAGAAACGTTCCCCCCGATGAACATTAGGTATTATACAACACCTAATTGTATTATGGTCATTTGATTGGTCAATTGCTCGTTGATTGCATGCAAAATCCGATCTATTCCACTCTATGAAATAGAACCATGGGTTATACTTGTTTGGTAGCACTTTTTTCAATGGTAAGAGAGCATAGAAACCTGTCTGTTCAAAACAATCTGTTGCATGAGTGCATTTTACCCATCTTAATATAATATGTTGTATAAAACAAATAATGAATGGTTTCAATTCGTGCAATAGTGCAAATATTTCATTCGTTGAAAGATGGAATGTTCCATTAAACTCGGCTGCGCCTCGTTCAATGGAACATTCCATCTTTCAACTCATGAAATATTTGCACTATTGCACGAATTGAAACCATTCATTATTTGTATACTAACCTAATGGTACTAACCTAGTGGTACTAACCTAACCCTGGTACATGGACTATCAATGTACAGGGGGTTAAACATTTCTGTATTAAACACAACTGTTTAACATTTAAAGGATGTAACTACATAATATTTTCAACATTTACTGATTTAATAGTACCAAATACAATTTTATTGTTCCTTTGATGATAACTTTATTCAACCTGTTGAATGTTTTTTTCAAACATAGATAAACAGTGCAGACCCTACGATTATTTTAGCAACCTTCTGGGAAATGACGGTCTAGCCGTCGCTGATCAAATAACGAAGTCTTCGATTACAGTATTTCTGTATGTTACCGTGTTGGGCGAATCTACCGTAATAGTGACTTATACCGATTTTGCGTTATTGCAATTGCCGACTTTGCAATCCACGATCCCCCTCACAATTTTGCAAGGTCGGTATAAGAGTGTCTCCATAGTTTTCCCTTTCGGTAAACCAAAATGGAGTGGTTGTTGCACTTGGTTAGCCGTGAAATAGTGCATTCTGAGGCATAGTTAGGTCTATAATTAGGCCTATAATAAGGTCACTCTACACACATGGTTATGCTAATAAATACACTTTTTGTGGGGTTGAACAATGTTGAAGTACACTCCCATAGCCCCTGGATCAACGCCTGATGTCAAATACTTAACATATTATAAATTATATCATCACTTAATGGGGATAATTATTCAACCGAGGTGCATGAATGAAAATGGTGGTTTGGTTCCATACCTCACTCTTTGTGTCTTTGTGCAATAAACATTATAAAGATTCCATGAAGATACTGGAACCTTAACAATATAAATTAGAGAACATTATATCAAAATGGTCGAATCCTACCCAAATAAATGGAGTACATTTATATAAGAGCGCTTTAATAGAAGAATAAATAGAAACATAATTGTTATATCCTTACTGCTTGATTCATTTCAGTGTAGCACGTTTACACCTGTTTATGCCATGACAACCATCCAGTCGTACTAGACACGTGACATTCATATTATCGGTACTGAAATCAATCAGCACTGAACTATCATATCTATTATTATGCTAAATAGGTCTTTACAGTAGCTCCAGGTGTTTCACACTTAATGTTAACTTCTCTTATTTTGTCTGAGAATTTCTTTATTGAATCAATGGTTTCTCTTTTAATGTATTGCGATTGACACAGACTAAAAGATACATGTATAAGGTCGCTATTATCTCTGTACTGCTAAAGAACAGCAGATTTGACTTAACGTTGTTATACACGAACACGTGGATGCTGTATTTTTTACTGTGTAGAAAAGTAACGTTACGGGTTTTACGGGGATTTCTAATTGTTCCATTAGATCTTATGAATATTCTGTGATTGTCATGTTTTGTGTAAAATATAAAACGACTTGAATAGTTATAATTGTACAATGAGAATTTTTGGAGAATCTGTCTAACGCAAATACTTTTTCTGTTTTCTGGTCTTTATGCTAAATGGTAAATGAACTAAATGTGGGAACTGGGAGAAGAAAAGCTTCATGTTATAGTCGTTCTCGGTTAGAAGTTGAGATGGGATATCGTTATTACATAGAGAAAGATCATATTAATATATAAGTCAGAAAATGAATGGTTTTTGTAGTGCATGCTATAAATGTCGTTGTGTTAGACTAGTGTGTCTCGTGCTATGGGTTTGGTATTTACAGTGGACGATATGCACCAAACGAAGCTGACCAACATAGCATAATAAACTCACGTGTAGCAACTTCAAAAGTACAATTATCGTTCATGTCATAATTAAGGCGGAGTGGACGAGGTGATGTCAATGTGCGGCATGGGGGGGGGGGGATATAAGGTTAAAAGTGAAAGGACTGAGGGCGGGGTAGGGTGTGGAGATTAGGATTGGCTCAAAGGCAATGAGTTATATATTACGCTGTGCGTAAACACTTTGAATTTGATACGTTTTGTTAGAATGAGAAAATATATAAATATAATCAAGTAGTAACGAAGCCTGGGTACCTGTATAACTACAATGTATACAATAGTATTTATTATAGCTTATATATTAGAGCTGGTGGTGATTCTAAACCAGTGAGAGTAACCGAAAGATGATCAGATACGGTTAGAGTTAGTTTAAGAAACACAAAGTGGAATGAGGGGTGCAAAGGGTCCCGCGCTGCGATGGGTTGGGGGGGGGGAAGGGGGTGGGTGATTTAACGTTTGTGTATAGTCAATGCAGGCGGGAATTTAAATTGCTTCACGATTTCAAGAAAGTATAAATTACTGCAAAGGCTTTGCATGTTCCGATACATACTAAATATTACTTAAGCAATAATCAAGTCTTATGTCCTCGTTTTATACTGGTTTTAGATAAAATTACTGTAAGAATCTTACGTAGGAAATATCAACTGTCCAATGTTGATATTCAAATCTTGGTTTTTAATGAAAAGTTCTACTTGTAACGCAGTGTATGATTATTTATTTATTTCACTGTGAAATTTTAGTTTAAAAATAATATTTTTTATTAAAAATTCTGTATATGAAACTTCTTTATCAGTAGTCTTTTTAATCAATATTTACATATTTTCCCAATAAATTTTTGTAACAACTATATTTACAATTATCCGTATATTGATTAATAGATTTTTTCTTGTAAATACTTTTCTATGACTTTAAAATTACTTTCATATTGACTAATTGATTACAGATTGTTTCTTGAAAATAATTAAAACATTTTGTTGAGTTTTCTTCTTAAACATTTGATAAATTAATTCCACGAAGACTTTCTAATATCAATATTAATAGTTTTGTCTTCTATTTTTTATTTATTTTTAATATTTCTACTATTAATTTATTTTTGATTGTAAATAATTATCTTTAATTAGTAAACACTTAACTTTTTCTTGAGTTGTCAGTGAGAAAGCTTTAATATAAACTTGCATTTTTATTGAATTCATTTTGATTTCAATTTTGGTCTAAAAATCTTTTCTAATAATATATTCTACACATTCATTTGTTCACTCTTTTTAGTTTTCAATTGGGAGTTTAAGTTATTATTCCCAAAACCTAAAAAAAAACAATTAAAATGTTCACAACTTTCATTAGAATTAACTCAAATCCGATTGCATTTTGTTTTCTCTCCTCTTCTTTATCCAAATTAACAATTTTGTCACTTTAAGACTCACCCCTTCATAAAAAAACTAAGATAAATTACGACAAGAATACCGCTATAACCCCTTAACTCACCCGGGCCAACACCGATTTTAATAATCCCCCAATTAATCTATTTTATCTTGTTTCATTTATCGCAACATCTTATATATTTCCTTTAACGATGGCCTAATTTATTCAAATAAATCCACTTAAACTAATTAAATCCAATCCTTGACATTAAAATACAGCATATTTTACATTCTATATTGTTAGTTTAATGATGATTACTTTTATAAATTAAATTAATTCCCTGTTTAACTGTTATGATGATTCTAACATCTACACCGGAATACTTACCACAGCACCTTCAAGCTTGTACACTGTGAGGAGTAAGACAAGATGGCCGCCAACTCTTCATTAGTTAGTCTCCTGTTTTCGTCAAAGATCCACAGCTCCTGGAGAGAACTCAGGATAGAGAGAGAGAGACCAGACTCAAGGATAAGGTTCAGACCAGACTCATCAACTCTAGGAGAGCAGTACTCTAGACACACACAGGAGATAGGAATCTAGAATGAAAGAATAGAGTTACTGATTAATAGAGTAGATATAGATAAATATATTGGATTTGGTTACGATTAGAATAATTATTAGGATGTTTATAAATGATAAATAAAAGAAAAAAAGAAAATGGAAGAGAGTATAAGCGATGAATTATAAGGACGTTAAAGTTGTGTTTATGTAATTTTGTGTGTAGGAATGCATTTAGCGAACGGAAATTAAAGTCGTCGATTTTGAAAGAGTTTATAATCTAGAAACAGGAATAAATGTATTATTTTAATAAAGAAAACTGGAGTAGGAGTTTTGAAACAGAGAATTAATACGTCTATTTGATGGGTAAAAACTCAAAATATGTAGCCTTGAATAACAAATGTAGACAAAAATACTTGGTCGTAGATAGAATTAGTAAGAAAATTTGTATGTATTTGATATTTAGTTTATTTAAGGAGAGAGGGGTACATTAACCTACATATTTATTTATGGATTATATAGTTTAATAATTATTAAATACAACTTTTAAAAAGAGTCATTTAGAATTTAAATTTATTTATATTTAAAAGCAAGACTGACATCATCATTATTTGCAGAAGGAATTATTCCAATGATTAATAGAATAGTATTATATATAGTTAATTTAGTTTTCTATCAGGAAATATCAATGAAAATTATCAGCAGGACTTAACTAATTTGATAAACTTTTATGAGGAGAATGAGTATCAAGTTTATGAAAACGTTACAAATGAAACCTATTTTGTTTCAAGAGTTTGAAGAAGATTATTTTAGTTAAATCTTTTATTAATTTATAAAGATAATAAGATCTCCTTCTTGCTTTCGTTTGAAGTGAAAATCTTTAAAGAGAATTTGAAAAATACTATTTTGCTTGGTTACACAAAGACAAAGTTAATAATGAACTTTGTAAGTTATCAATTCTATTTTAAGCATATGGAGTGACTTTAGTCATTTTTCACTGTACTTTATTATAGGTCTAGTAATCTCTTGGCATTGAAAATAATTTACAATATTTACTTAATTCTTTGGTTTTAACTTTTGTCACTAGCGATAAAGAAGCTGTTTTCAATATTTCATTAACAGGTTGACCATGTAGTTTACCTTGATACCCTTTTTAATCCTGTTGAATGTTTTAGCCTCCCAAAGATACATTCCATTAATATAGCTGAAGTGTTGGTTTCACTGAGATAAACGTAGGCCTATATATGCCTTCATTTTAGCGGAAATAATGCTCTCTGTTTTGCTCGTGAAAAGTTTTTCGTTAAATTTAACTTTTATTTGGTATTCTTTGAAGCTGACATCGTACTAAATTTGAGAGGCGAAAAAGATATACGCACGGTACTTTCATTAGCCAGAACAATTAAAATAGAAGGTGGCGCACTTTTCAAACTAGGGATCAATTTAATAAAATTTAGAGAAAGGTGATGGCGCATTTTTAAATTAAATGTTTATGCAAACATGCTTCTCAGCGTTCTTTGCTATAACTTGACATAATTGTAGCGCTATTTATGTTTTCTAATGAAATTCAATGCTTCGTGCTTCCTAAAAAAACGTGTGTATGGTACATAGTAAAACTGCCTATGAAGTATGAAGATTTTTTATTAAATTGAAGTCTTACTATTTTGGATGCGTTTGTGACAGATGATATTGGATAGTCTAAGTCCTTATGGTTGTTTTAAATTTGCCTCTAATTCTAAAGTTGCAATTAACGAAATATTTTCCACTGATTTTTAGTTGGAAAAAGGGGAGGAAACCTCTCTTCTTAAATTATCGTCATAATTATCTGATCAACTGACTTCCTAGAACATAATATTATGCCATTACACATACCTGAGTAGCTTCGTGAAAGTTTGAACAATGTTATTTTAAGACGAATATCACACGACTTGTGAAATTTTATCACAGGTTAGACTACACCGATTGTGCTGTTTATAATATCATAAAAGTAGTACTATAGCAAAGTCGTTAATGTTTTCATTGTAATTAAAAATGCCCACATTAATTTTTCGTTTATATCAAAAATACATCTTTTAAAGTTTGCTTTTCAACTTCTTTGCATCGTATTTCATTTTGTGTGTGCTTTTGTAAAACAATACCGACCAAGTTATGCTGTTTGGCAAATTCAAGTTTATTTATAAGGAAAGGTCATTTGTGACAAGTTGGTCCTTAACATTAACTGTTTCTATTCTTATGTAAAGAGTTTTAACTCATTAAAGTATAATCTGACATTGAGAAAAATCTTCCTTATAGGCTAGGCTACATCTCAATTGTAATTTTCCTTGGCCTAGCCTGTCATTCAATAGTTTTAGGCCTAGATCTAAGTTAAACTAACAAGCATACTACTACATGTACATTTACCTTCAAAATATCTTACCAAGCAAACGATGATTTTAGCTAAATAATTTTTCTCCGATATTTAAATCCCGATATTCTACAAACAAGTAAATGAAATGACGACAAACTCCGACAAAGAACGTCAACTTCATCAACGACCAATGTAACACTAACACTGAATGACGATCGACTGCTGGTATGTAGTTCATTATTACTGTATAACAGATCCACACCTGTACAGGTGTTCCTACGTTGTCTGAATCTCTTTGGCGCCAAACATTACTTTGTCGCACGACATTGCTGAAGTATTACAAGTAAAACTATGAATATGCATATACGTGTTGTGCCATAAGACCGCGAACTTAATGTATCAAACCATGGAGCTATGCTTATAGCTCCATGATCAAACTAAGTATTGTTATCTCATTGGAAAATGTGATGTCGTGTGGTCACTGCCGTATCATCGGTACATGTAAGAAACGTAATGAGAGATAAAAGCTCATTCCACTGTTTTATGCAAAGCATGTCTTCTTCAGCTCATATGTCCTATTGGTTCAGAATAGATACATACTGTACCTCTCAATGAAGTATTGTACAATGTACCTGCAGTGGCTGCACCAGACATTACCGGAGGGGAAGGTAAGAAGGTACACAAATTACCACCAAAAAAAAAAAATGGAGTTTATTTCAAGCATCGGCGAAGTCCTGAGGAGGGGGGGGGGGGGGGGTGGCGTAAACTTGTTATTGAAGTTGTTGGAGTTTTTAGGTATTTCTTGTTCTCTCGTAGCGACGTTAAAGCATAAAAGCAAATGTCAGAAAGAGGAATTTCATTTTTGTTGAAGGTATTCCAAGCCCGGAAGCTGCAGTTCTCTTGTATATATAGCTGTACAGTAATATATTCTCAGTTCCATGGAATGTATTGAAAGCCTCCTCTGTGTCCTAGAAGGTTTAGCATTTTCTTAACCTAGTATTATTAGTATGTTTCAGTTTTGTTAACCGCAGCCGACTGGGTGTGGGAACTAGGGGAAATCATCTAGATAGGCCCCCTCACCCCCCTCTCCCCCCCATCTTGGCGCCGCCACTGTGTAAATGGCTAATCAATAGGTCAGGGTTAACATAAATTCAAAGTAATTTATACAACATTTAATTGAAACGTGGCTACAACGAATGTGCAGGTATAAGCATAGGGGACTACCGGATGTTTAGAGGTGTTGTAATAAACGATTCACTGAGACGGTTCCATTATCCAGGGGCCCCAAAGAGTTGGTTGCGACCACGGCGTGTCGACGGATAACAGCAGCCAGTCACGTGTAGCATGAAATGAATGGATACATTAATGAGTGCGATCTGTCTTATTTCACTAAACAACTAGTTTTCTAGTTAACAAACATTGGGGGTTTCATTTAATGATTTCATAATCTATGAAAACAACATTATTTTAGCAAATATTGTAAAGAACATTACATCTTTATTTTTCGTGATGGATGTCACTAAATGTATATGACTCTCCTGTACATTAGCATACTTGTGATAGAAGCCGTTCCTTCCGATACAACGATGTAATTACTGCTTAACTTGTGGTGCCAAGGTGAGGTAGATTGGGGGCTTCGTGTTTTTTGACCGGTTACGGTAAAACAAATTGACTCTCCCTTACTTCCGTATTTACTCTATATAGGTAATATTAGGTTACTAAAATGCTATGCCTCTAGTTGCTTCGGCCCCTGGACGCCCATAGGGGCTTTGAAATACATTCCAATGAATTTGTATCTCTGTTATGTATTTATGTGCTTAAGTTTGAAATATAATTAGACATTATTTCAGAAAATAGTAGAACGTTTGAGTTAAAAAGTCCACGTTTGATACAATTACATAATCGATCGTAGATATCCAGAGCCCCGCCCCTCTCCCTCTGGTTACAATGAGAAGCAAATCTGCACCCATGGAATCAACGTTAATCTCTGGGGTGACTAGAATCATATGAAAAGGAACACGAGTTCACACGTAAGCGGCCATTTCGGTCTCATAACAGAAATTATATAAAGTGCAAATCTTGCGGCCGTACATTACTCTTGTAAAATGTAAGGTCCCGAAACCACAGGCTTTGATAACCTTGACAGCTTTTTGACCCGTAATTAACACATATTTACAAATTTTTATGCCCGAATTCTGAGCTTGAACTCCTTATTTCATCAGCGAAATCGGGAAATCGCGCAGTTGGCAGAACCGACATACCGGCTGCACCAATTGTTCTTCCATTCTGTATGTTTTGGCAGCTAAGATAAAGTCTGCTCTAACTACAAGTAATTTCCAATAGTAGGTACTGAAAATATCAACTATATCGCGATGGACCAATAAGTTTAGTGTTGTCATAGCAACTTCACGGCACTTCCCTGGTAGAAATTCCAGTAGAACCCAGTTAAAAAATCAACTAGGTTCTACTAGGGCCTACTATGTTTAACAGGTTTTTAACTGTGTTTAACTGGGTCTTACTGGGTTCCAACTGGGCTATGCTGAACATGAGCTAGGTTCAACTGGGTTTACACAATGTTCAACTGG
>KN886825.1:0-14066 GCA_000934455.1 Apostichopus parvimensis
ACAATTTTCTTAACCTTACTGAGTATTAAAGAAGATTACAATTGATAAACTGAAGACACTCCTAGATTATTCCTCCTCATTAAGGGTTAATGAGCTCCTTTATGATGATTCACATGTCATAGAATTTACTCTGTGTGTGTTGCCATGGTTATATGAGATCCCTCAATTAAAAAGTATGGTTTGTACTTTGTGCACTACATCATCTTTGGCAAGCTACACACGCAGACCTCAAAATTCTTGTTTTTTATTGGCTAAAATGCTAGTGGATTTATGCCAGTAGAAAAAGAGGCACCGCTAGTAGAAATAGAAAATAAACACATGTATGTAGGTTGGATACCAATTGTCAGTCAATAAATCAATATGAGTTCTGTATCTAAGATATGCCCTGTAATTACTACTTAAGCAAATATTACAAGCCCAAGTTATAGTACTTAACTGATATGTGTTGTGATACAGGAGAATGCCAGTGAAAACTTGATTTTAGACAATAGATATTTGAAGCCCTTGAAATGTTTAGCAATTGGTTAAAATTGTGAATCTCTAGGCCTGACATGATCAGCACAGTAATCGCTTCCTCTGTTTTCAAAATCCAATTGTCAATTTTTTTTCAGGAAGATGTTTCTGGTTTTGTTTCTGCCATGAATGTGCTCTTTGCAAAACTTCGACCCTACATGGACATTGCAGATCATCTCAGTAAGAAGCGAGAACTCTTTGAGGAAATGAAACCAAGCGATGATGCGACCAGCTTCCAGGTGAAAGTTCAAACCGTAATCAGGGCTCTTCTTCTCCATCGTACCACAGCAAAGTTTCAAAGCTGCGTGCAGCGATTTTACCGGAAAGCATTTTGGTCTTTTCATGGCAACAAACCGTCAAATTCGAGCACTATCTTAAACAATTCGGATGGAGCAATTAGCAACAGCTCGGATGTGAAAATGGATGAGACTTTAGATGAGGAAGAAAATAGTGTTTGGGAAACCAAAGGAACTGGAGACACAATCATGGAGGGATACGGCTCTAATATTACAGAACATTTTCACCGGATTAATAAAAATTTGTGAGTAGTGGTTAGTAGTATGTAATATGATGATAACATATATCCTTAATTTAATCAATTTAATTTAATTTAATTATTTAACTAAAAGTTCATAAGATTCTAGGAACATGCTGTAATACAATTTTCTTGTTAATTATACTAGTTGTCATTGGTGGCCCTTATGGGTGTCCCATTGCTTTCAGACATAGCTTTATACCTTTAAAACATGTGTTCTTCACAATTTTGATATCATCTCATCAAGTGTGTTGGTGGTTTGTCCAATGCGTATCATGCAGTATTTGATTTAAAACTGTTTTGACTTCTCCTTGGGAATACTTTTATTTAGGTATCTCCCTTTCCCCTGCTTATTTTCACCATTGCTTTATACTTCCCATATCAAATACATAATTGAGGTGATTTGTACCAGTCATGGATTCAGAATAAAGTTTGATTAACGAACCTATACTGCTCTTTACAGAATATTAAAATTACTCATACTGCTCAATGAATGCTCAATAAATATAAGATTGATTAATATATTATATGATTCTTCATAGGTATTAAAAAATGGATTGATTACCATATATGTATACTGCCCATACAGATTATTTAATTGTACTCATACTGCTCGCATCAAACATAAGATCACTCGCACTCACTTTCATTGCTGAAATGCTGATATTTCCCAGATACACCACAGGCCTTTTGGAGAGGGTTTGTGGAGAAGCTGTGACATCCATCATCCATGTTAGGATTGAAGAATTTGTGGAGGAGAGATGTAAAGGAGAGTTTGAACAATCTTTCATTAAGGATCTTGAACAGGTATATTAATTATTAAACATCCTTTTCCTTCATTTTGCTTCCTATTTTTTATTAAAATTTTGGTATTTATTAATTTTCGTTTTCTTATACTGTAGAGAATGCTCTCATTAGATTCTTATTTTTGTGGATTGCAAAGTGATGTGATCGTTGTGAGTAGCTTTGCGTACAGTCTATTTAGATCTTACTTTCATTAACTTAACAATTCTCCTTTTTTTACAGTGGCTGAACACTCAGGTGATGGGATGGCTGAGAACTATCTTTGACGGTGACCAAGGAGAGACGGCGTCCGGGCAATCTTCATCCCAAACTCTCTCAAAGTGGAATGAACGGTTAACTTATTTCCTCTATCAGACGTATGCCAAACTAAGAATACGCGAGTTATTTAACATCATCGTGGAATATCCAGACAGTCATCCTGCTCTGGAAGATTTAAAGGAAAGCCTGCGGAAGACGGATCTGAGATCACGTCTCATACAGTCGTTGAGGGTTGCCATGGAGACAAGACTACTTCACCCTGGTATGGTTCGGCATATCCTTCTCGACCTGATGGTCTCCCTGGTTTACAAGTTTGTTCCTCCTCAAGTCACTGGCTATTTTTGCTCATTGAGTTTTGAGAAGATATTTTCCTCTTTTGGTCTCATCAATGGCCATGTTTGCCATACCTATTAAGTTTGTGTCCAACTGAGATTGTTACCCGGTACTGATTACGTTTTTTTTGTGCCCAATTTGAGTCCAGGTGAGGGCTTCTAACCTTGTGAATACTAAGTGCCACTTTTAGTGCCCATTTTAGTCCACTGTAGGCTTTTCTGAGAATTCTTGATAGCCCATTTTTGGTTTACCCTTTAGTATCTTTGTTGTTTTGTTATCAACAGCTGCTTCTGTAAGGCCTTTGCAAATTCTGGCATCAGCCATTTTGGATTTTTCATTGCCAATGGTTTGAGTGTTCTTTGATTTTTACCAGTTATTTTGGACCTACTGTTACAGACCTACCATGTTATTTGGGACCTACTGTTATAGACCTACCATATTATTTTGGGCCTACTGTTATACACCTACCATGCTATTTGGGACCTTCTGTTGTATACCTACCATGTTATTTGAGACCTACTGTTATAAACCAACCATGTTATTTGAGACCTACTGTTATACACCTACCCTGCTATTTGAGACCTACTGTTATAAACCTACCTTTCAGGATGAACACCTCTCTATTTACCTCTACTGTTATTGCATATCTGACGGTACTGTATTCAATAGTTCTGTGTTCACACGCTCAAGTATAATTTTAAATCTGTCTGTTTCTTCTATATTTTAGGTGTTAATACATCGGACATCTTAACCCAGTATGTATCATCCATCAGGGCTTTACAAGTATTGGATTCCACAGGTGTTATCTTAGAACTAGTCTGTGAACCTGTTAGAAGTTATCTGAGGTATGAAGAATTTCTATATGCTGTGATCTTTATTGTTTTGTTGGTTTTGTTTAAATTGCTTAAAACTTTTCCTAGAGTAGGGCAAGGACAAAACTAATTCTGACAATAGAGAGAGAGAAATTATGATATAAATATGAAGTTATGTATCCCCGCACCAACTGGTGATGGGGCTCTTTTTTAAAAACTTTCATTTTAAGTCTCTCTCTACTGCAGCCATAGGAAGCCTGATATTCTGAAAAGTCTTCCTACATCTTCTTTCTGTTTCATTGTATACGATGGTGATAAGGATAGTTCCTACGCAAAGAATGATGACAGTTTTCCTCTTTGAATTCTTTGGAGAAACTTCACTTTGACCTTATCACTGTTGATGTAGCAGATTTGTGGAAGTAGTAGTTCCGCTAGAAGTAAAATAAAATAGAAGCAAACGACTCGTTACTTTTTTGCTGTTCCAGAACAAGAGATGACACAGTACGTTGCATCGTCTCCAGCCTGACCGACGAAGGCAACAGCGATCTCGCCGATGAGTTAGCAAAATCAAATCCATTGAATATTCATGAAGGTCAGGGGGCAGATGATGGTGAAGAGGAAGGGGATCCATTCAAGTGGGAACCCGATCCGGTCGATGCCGATCCAGGTTTGTCGAATAGATTTGTCGTTGGTTTTTAAGGAGGCTTACCTTTCTTTTCATTTTTCTTTCTAATAAAGAGCTATCAGTAAGTTTTATTTCATAAAATTCAAATGAATTAAGCGGATTCTGTAAGTATGATGGTATGATCAAGAGGTGAAAGAATGACTGTTTTACACAGCTGCCAATCTCAGACGATTGATATTTATATTGAGGAGCAGAGAACTGATTGTAACCCACAATCAAACATCAACTATCAACAGATAGTTTAGATTAAGGACCCCCTCTCTCCCCCCCCCCCCCCCTCCACACCACTCCCCTCCCCTTTTCTCTCCTCATTCCTTTCGACACAGTTCTTGAAGTTTACTTGTTACTTGGAAAAAGAGACATGTGTACCTACATATAACCATCGAGTAAACCAAGAAGCAAACATGGGAACTTATTTTCTTTATTTTTTGTTAATTTCTCTGTTAAACATATTCAGGTCAAAAGTTGAGCAGTCAGAGGTCATCTGACATCCTGAGCATGCTGGTCAACATTTACGGAAGCCGCGAGCTCTTCGTCAACGAATACCGCAGCCTCCTGGCCGACCGGATATTGACGCACTTCAACTTCGACACGGACAGAGAGGTCAGAAACTTGGAGCTCCTGAAACTCCGCTTCGGTGAGTCGCAACTCCACCACTGCGAGGTGATGTTGAAGGACGTGGCCGATTCGAGGAGGTGCAACGCCAACATCAAATCGGCCAAGGGAGGGAAGAAGGATGTCGATGACAAGGAGAATAAAGAAGAGACTCAAGAACAAGAGGAAGAAGAGGAAAATGTAGATGACGACCTACCGGATGGAGGAAAGAGAGAGGTACGGAGATTTCATCCCTGATAAAAATGTATACTCTCGGAAACTTTTATGTGTTCTTCTCAAGAAAAGAAACGTTACCTTTAATTTATAGCTTTTGATTAGTTACTCTGTTATAAGCCCAGTACGTTAATCTGGATGGGAAATATGGTGCCAGAGCTTAATGGTGTTCAAGTTTTTGCGATGCTTCCCTTCATGATTTCTTCATTTGTGCTTTTGTGCTCATTCTATGTATCATTTTAATGCAATACTGTAGATACCCTCTTTTTGAGATGTTGCTTATAAATGCACCTATTTCAATAAAACAGAAAAATATAATTGCTGCTGACAGACTTAACTCGACCCTTTGATGTTAAAGGAAAACGTCTTACTATGTTCAACCGAATGGTAATAAATCAAACTGATTTCAATTCTCAAGTTTTCATAAACAAATGCAGCTCCTTGGCTAGTCTTGGAACTTAGCTTCTTTGATTTGACATAAAGAGTATTCAGTAATTCTTGTTGCAGAATAGTCAAGTAATGAACATTACCTTTAGTAATTCTCTAATTCTTTTTCTGTTCTTTTCATTTTTCAGAACCTCGACTTCAAAGCTATGATTTTATCCGCACAGTTCTGGCCGAACCTTAAAGAGGAGAAACTCTCTCTTCATAGTAAAGTACAAACTCAGTTGGATAAATACACAAAGTCCTATGAGGTGAGTCTGTACAGGTCCTTCATTGGAAAAAGTCTTCAGTGCAGGCTGTATTTCAATATCATTCTTTTAAGCTTTCTGAGAGGTTACAAGGGTTTTATATATAAGCTCAAAATGTGTATAGTACCATGTTTAGTTCCCAGGGCCTCAGGAGGAACCCCCTGAAGTCTTTAGGAAGCATTCCATTTCTGTACAGAGATTAACCATGGATTAATGTTTTTTTTATCTCGTTAATTCGTGCCTTGGTCCTCGGCCCTCCCCTCACTCAGTCTGAGGGAAACAGTTTTACTAGGCACTGTGTCAAGAAAGGAAAAGCTGTAGCAACTGCCAAAATCCTGCTAAGCTACGATGAATTAATATAAAAATATGGATCATATGTATGTATGTATGTATGTATGTATTTTAGATACTCCTGCAAGCACGAACTCGCGAAGAAGCCATCATTGGCTTATCAAAGTCGCAAGCTGACCGAAGTCAGTCTCTTAGATTCATATTTAACGTCCATGATTATGAATTGTCAATTGTCAACAACTCTGTAACTGGACGACATACATTAATCTTGGAGTGACTCGAACTGGGGACCTTATGATTGAAAGGCACCGGCGTTAACCACTGAGCTAATGCTCAGAGACATATTGTGTGAAACTAGATAGCAAACAAAATTCTTTGCAAGATGCTGCCAGGCCTGCCCCTCCCCCTACCTTCCCCTCAGTGTCCTACGTTTTGACACAGTGACTAATCAACAGTTTTTTTTCTCTCATCATATTGAATAATTTCTTGATAGTAGTAATTACCTAATATCTGCTGATATGCAGGTAACATAGTCAAAGCAAGAGACTTTGAAATAACAGTCAACTTGCTGTTCGGTGCCACTTTGGTACCGTGACTACTGACTGAACTATGCCAAGTGAAACTGAGAATATATGTTTCTAAACATTTGATCATTAATATCAAATTCTAAAATGGTATCTTAAAAGACCCGTAGATAAACTTGTCCTATCCTTTAAAGTTGACACAACTTGGCTTACATCCAGTCAATGAAGTCAAACTCCTCAATGATATGTATCCGGTTGACGCTTCTTTACAACCTCCCTGTGCCCTGTACAAACAAACAGTCATGTTTAATTGACATTTGCCATATGGGCAAAAAGATCAGATGAACTAGAATATATAAAATTAATATGCTGCTGCCATATGGCCTTTGCTTACAGAATATCATTGGAGCAGGTGTAGAAAGTCATTTTCGTGGGAATTTTCATTGCCAGTACCGTATGGTTTATACTGTGTTTTAGTGCTTTCAAGGAAACTAGACTTTTAGCTCATTTGAACTCTGTTTGTGATAATGGAGTTGCAGGGATGGGATGTATAGTACTCTTATGCTCCCAAAATGATCATTTTCAAAGAACATATCAATGTGAGGGCTTGAGTTAGCAGTTTTTACCATATACATATGGAAGGAGATAATGATATCAGATATAACACCACTTTTAGTGCGGCTGGGTTTTGCAAATCAGAACCAAGGCGCATTTAGTAACCCATGAAGCACAAGTAATACAAATAAAGAAAATTTGAAATGTGTCTGGGACGTAAAGTTGGAGGGCACAATTCCCAATTCGATGCGTCTGACTTTTGCCGCACTTTCCTCCCCCACTACCCTCCTTCTTTTCATGAGCTGTCAAGCAGTTTCTGAATATGCCAATGTTTTGCATAAGATGTTTTTACTTTCTAAAGGTTTCTGTCTTTTGACAGGCTCTCAAGGCCACCAGGACTCTATTTTGGAAGCCAAACCTCGGGCAAGTAACCCTTGAGCTGGAATTGAAGGACCGTACAGTTTCCCTGGCTGTCTCTCCACTACATGCTACCATCATTATGCACTTTGAAGAGAAAGGTATGGCAGCAGGGCCTTAGCTAGAGGGCCGGGGGGGGGGTAGGGGTGTGAGGGGTGTTCACCCGTGTAGTCGGCAAAGTGAAGGAAAGAGGAGAGAGAAAAAAGAGGGAAGGAGAGAGTAAAAGAAGAGAAAGAATGAAGGGAAAAGAGAATAAAAAGAGAAGAAAAAGAGGCAGTGGCATACTAAGCAGAGGGGGGGGAGTGGGGTCGGGGACAGTCTGCCCTTCGGTCCCAGCCAGGGGGGTGCCATGTCACAGCCCCCCAAAAACCTAATAAATGAAAAAAAGTAAAAGTAATTATTATTTATGGGGTGACAAAGGAAGGGTCCACCCGGGGTGCCAACTATTCTGGGTACGCCATTGAAGAGAGGGAGGGAGACAGAGAAAGATGAAGGAAAGGGGGGGGTTGGGGGGTGGTGGTTCAGGGAGGAGAGGAGCAGCACTTGTACATTATAGACAGCCCTGTCATCCATATGGCTACCAGCTTTAAATTTTGATTACGTCTAGTGTTCTTTTTTTTCGTCTCAGAAAAATGGACGATCCAGGAATTGAGTGGAGTGATGCAAGTCCCAAGTACCACTCTGAGGAGGAAGATTGCATTCTGGCAGAGCCAGGGTCTCCTGAAGGAGGACCCGACGGACTGCTTCACGTTGGTGGAGGAGGACAACGGGAGGGGGAGCAAAGAGGGAGCGGACGAGGTGATCATCGAGAGCGACGACGAGACGGAGTCCGCGACCGCCTCCACCCAGTCGCAGACGTTACACGTCTTCTGGTCCTACATCGAGGGAATGCTGACCAACCTGAACAGTCTCCCCATAGAGAGGATACACGCCATGCTGAAGATGTTTGCCATGCCGGGACCGGCGACCTCGGAGATCTCCGAACACGAACTCAAACTGTTTCTGGACAAGAAGGTCAAGGAACAAGAACTGATCTTTTCGGGTGGATTTTATAAATTACCGAAGGCGGACGGTCAACTGTGAGATCCGGACGTAGTAGTAGTTTTTACCGTGTAGCCATCTTGCGTCGCTCGTCCGCAGTGTTCGGGATCGACAAAGAAAACTGGAAAGACAGAATGAAATTAGATGTGCTTGTGGAAGGAGAAATTCCATTGCCGTGGCACATGAACACCCTGAAAAATATTAGCCGTACCCACCATGGAGGTCACCATCACGGAGGTCACAAAAAGCTTTCTCATCCCAGCATTGCTTCCATTTTTGTGGGGAGTTTAACATTGGATATTTGGGTGTATTGTGGAGCCCTTCTTGGGAGTCAGGGAGCACCGTCTTGCTTTCTTGCTAACCACTAAATCCTCTCACTTCTTCCCCAACCTATCCCAAGAAAATTTGACCTTCCCTGATTTTGTGTCCTTTAAAAGAGAAATATGATCATTCATTTACCTATTGCTAACAGGGGACAGTATTTCCCCGCTTTCACAGAAATATGAAAAATGACAAAAAGCATATTTTTACTTCGCTTCATACTGGCCAAGCCATATGACATTCACATACAATTGGACACGCTTGAATAGTCTAAATGAGAAGCGAATTATGTAGTTAGAAAACATCTGTCATGTCTCTGATTAATGACGTATTTATCCATTATAAAACAATTATGTATCCCACAGGTACGTGCAAAGTAATGTTTCCTTATGTAGGGCCGTGAAGTTGCCGACTAAGTTCACCGTGTCACCATTTCAATGTAACATTTCAATGTACGTTTATCTTTCCTTGCAAGGGTCGAGTTTTGGTATTTCCAAGTTGTGGCCAGTGCAGGCGTACATTGCAGTTTTGAGCTAATGAGCTAATGAGGAGGAGCAAAAAGGTATAGAATATATAATAGGAGACATTTGGAGGTTGGAAGAGGGATCATGTGAAATGTTGCAGAGTTCAAAGTGGAGATTGTATTAAATTAATGATTAAAAGTACACAATTTTTGTCTTGTTCACCTTTCCACACATTATGCTTAAGTCCACTCCATGATAACTGGTCACCGGAATTACCCTGCCAGACTTAACAAAACATCTCCATGTGGAGAAACACAGTACCGGCGGCGGCGCCCCTATCCACCCACCAACTGAAACGAGAAGTTAAACCTCTCATTAAAATTAGACATATAGTTGATTGAACATCACATCACAAACATTTAAATGTAAAAATTTCGGTGAAAAACAAGAATGAACACTCAAAGTATGTCACAAAATGATATATAATTTAGAAGTGGGGCGCTATATTCTGCACAGGGTCCCTAAAATCATGGGGACCCTGGAAACTGCCCATCGTGACCATACCTATAAGAGGAGCCGGATAGGAATCAAGCCCAGGACTGGGGCGGGGGGCCTTATGCCTGTCCATCCATGTCCTAAACTGGTATTTCAACATGGACATTGAATACCTTTCTAAAGTAGGCCATAGGTGGTTGGGAGTGTGGGGCAGAAGAAAGTGGTTAGTGTGGTTATGAGGGGTGGTGATTTAATGGCATCGGGGTAAGTGGGATGGGGGTTGTAAACTTTCTGACCAATGTGACATGGTTTTTCAACTATACCAAATGACACAGTAAACTATTACAGATTCCTTGATAAACCAGTGACGTTTCTGAAGATTTAATTTTGTTGGCCTCCCACTCTCCCCTGCTATGGAACATGTTGGATTAAAACAGTATTCCCCTATCCTACAAGGCATACTATACGTTCACGTGTACAGCTACAGTATTTTAAGTAACTTCGTTCAGTGAATTATTCAAGCCTGACGGTCGTGTGTTAGTCATAGTATTACTTTAGTAGGAAATCACTACAATATTTTAGGCCTATACCATCGCCTACACCACAGTGGTAGCTGGCTATTAAAGGCCAGGTCAGTACATAGTCTCCGCGATACTTTGGATATTCATCGGGAATCTACCGGAAAATTATGTGTGTGGGATGTAGCACTACAACCCACCAATTACTAGCGTTTCAGATTCAATTCTATGGATTATTATTATATATCCCGGATATATCTTGGTTCTGGCAGTTCGAGTACCCTGGACCGACGTGCAAGGAGGGTTAATTAAAGAACAGAACCATTATTAGAGTCTATAGTAGGAATATCATTCTTTATATTGTATATCTTTACTCGTGGCATATGCTCAAATGCTACGTTGGTAATACATGTATTTTTCCACGTAGATAGGTGTGCTTCGGAAAACAGCCATACGGTAGTCTATACCAGCATTTGTGATCTATGATTCCATTTCCGTAATGAACTTGTATATCTTGTGTCTATAGGGTAGCGTGCAGATATATTCTTTACAGCGACTTCATTTCACATAAAGCTCTCTCACTTCATAGTGCAATACCAACGGTAGCCCGAGAAATGGTCGTACAACGAGTCTGTGTGATTGGGGCAGGGGTCAGTGGGTTAGTGGCAATAAAAAGTTGTCTCGAAGAAGGCCTGGAACCAGTCTGTTTCGATAAAAATGAAGATATTGGTAAGTAGACCAAAGAAAGAAAAAAACCTCCTTTATTGCATTTTGTTCTCGGTAACTTTGATTTTATCTCAAAGAAAAAGTAATGATGTAGTCGGCCTATCTTACCTTACGAAAGGGGCCAACTGGTCAATTGGTACCATATTTTAGACTGCCTCCCTGCTCCCCACCCATTTTTTTTTTTTTAATTATGAACTCACCCGATTATGTTCTCTGTGTTATACCACCGTGCTGCGAACCCCATCGCGCAATCGTCAAAGTATAGGAGCTTGTCGTAACATGTGAAGTTTCTTCTTGAATACCTGTGCAGTGAAATCCCACCAGAACACAGAAAGGATTTGGTATCAATGTCTCTTTAGTAACACTTCGTGATAGCTTATGATGTATGCATGCGCGCAGAGTAACATGGACACAGATTTGTTTTTAAAATTATCATTTATGGCAACTAGTAAGCACAATTTATGGTATGATTCTGTTTAGCTTAAAAACAAAAGGAGAGAAAAGACCAGGAGGGACCTACACAGTGGCGTAGGAAGGTACTTTTGAGGGGGGGGGCGGGCTGGAGACTGATGGCCGGCCTGGGGAAGGGGTATAAGGGGAGGGGGTGTCCCCTCCCCTTTGGATTTTTTTTTCATTTCCAGGTGGCCTCAGATGCAATTTGTTGCAATATAGCACACTTCAACACCCACTCCATTTTGTAAATAATTTTGCATTTTCACCTGGACTTAGATGCAATTTGGTGCTCCAAATGAGATGTTTACTCATTTGGAAATGAAAAAGGGGTTTTCTGACTTGCGAAGCGGGGGGCGGAATGATGCCCCCAGCCCCCCGGTTCCTACGCCCTTGGACCTACAGTTCCAACCAAAGATCATATGTTAAAAAAACAACTAAACACAGATCTAATCAAATCCATTTTGCAATTCCCAATATAACGATTAAACTGAGTGAAGCATTCTTAAATCCATTGGCATCTCTTGAAAGGACAACCGACTCTACGTAAACACATTCCATTCGCAAACAAATCTAGGAGAAAGAATGTTTCTTGTACAACAAGGGTATTTAAATGATCAATTTTTAAGAGTGAGGGTATGTTTATTCATGTTTTGTTTTGTTTTAACTAGGTGGGGTATGGATATTTCGGGATGAAACCAACTCAAATCCCGGTTCTGCTCTTTATGACTGCGTGGTGACTAACTCCAGCCGACAGATGATGTGTTACAGTGACTTCTCATTCCCCAGAGACACCCCTCCTTACATTCCTGGGAAGTCTCTCCTCAAGTACTACCAGGTAAGCCCCTTTTCAATTTGAACGGGGAATGGAGGGGTTGAGTGGAAGGGGGGGGGGGGGGGGGGTGATCAGCGTTGACATAAAATAGGCTAGAAAGTCAAATAATGGTCGCAATTAATGAGTGAATAACCAACCAACGTGAGTGAATAACCAACCTCTGTACATATTTTCATATTTCAAAAGGACTATGCCGAACACTTCAGACTCCGACCACATATCCAATTTCACAGCACCGTCACTTGTGTTGAAAAGACCGAAGATTTCGCTAAGACTGGACAATGGCGAGTAACGGTCCTACATGAAGGGGAAGAGACGGTTCATGTATTTGACGCTATCATGCCGTGTACTGGGTTTTTCAGCATAATCAATTACCCAATGTATCCTGGGCAAGACGAGTTCCAGGGAACCGTGTTTCACAGTAACGAATACAGAGGTAACGAGCACGTGGCAGGGAAAAATGTCGTTGTGGTAGGTGAGTTTACTTTGTTTCCTTGACGGGTCTTAGCAAGTAAATTCGTCTGTATAATTTTGCCCCAAAAATTAACACCATTGTCTGCTGAAAGGGTTTAAAGGATTCGGGTAAAGGACAAACTGCGTACGAGCGTATCGAATTTTTAACAGAATAGATGCTAATAATAAGACGCCTGCATCGTAGACGGCCCGTGCAATATGGCCTTCAGATATAAGCCTATACTTCGTCTCGTAAATCGTACCCACATTTGTTACTTTTATTTCCGGTTTAGTTCTTTTTCCTTTTTAATACGCAAACCGTACCCGCTTTGTTACTTTTATCTTCTCATATACTTATTTATCAGCAAATTGGGTTACGCTGGTAATCATATGAAAATTACCATGAAAAGACACGTCATTGTTAGTGGCTTCGTCTATAGGTACCGTATTAGTAAGTTCGTTCGCTGTCATTGCCAACGAACTGCCATAAAGAGGGGAAAAAAAGACGTAAACAAGCAATAATAAATATAAAAAACTTTAATTACTTTAAAATATGGCACCTGCACTGAGTAAAAAAAAATCATTATTTCACTATGAATGTGACAGTTAAAGCTCAATAATAATGAACAATACATTGTGTTCTCCCAATGTGTGTTTTTCATAGAAAGGAAACCGTGAAATGATATATAAATATTGTTTTCAAATGTTCATTTAACGTATGAATGATTAGGGTAAACCCTTTAATCAGCTGAATAAGTCCTTAATTGGAGAGCAGAGGCGACGGAAGAGGGCTCATTCTGGAGAAAGGGAGGAGGAGGCGGAAGGGTGTGGTGGGGGGGGGGGGGATATCTCCGACTCGGTCTGTGTTGGACTTGGACTCGATTTAATTTTATACTCTGGATACGACTATACAAGCCGGCTTGGATATGACAATTATTGTGCGCTTTCCAAGTCATATTTGTTATTTTTCGGCAATGCAATAGAAGGCAAGCTTGGCCTTTAATTATCAGCTATTCACAAATTTCTTATAGTTTATAGTCCCTTTGATACCTCCATGTCTTTGAATTGGATATATTTTTAACTGCTTCTCTACAGGTGGGTCTCACTCGGCCGGAGACATATCGGTAGATGCTAGTCTCACTGCTAAACAGGTAATGTAAAAAAAAAATATTAAGAAAAATATTAATTTAACAAAAAAAAAAACGTACGCAGAATGAACAATTTTTATTTCGATATCGGCCAAACAATAAACAAAAAAATAAAAAACGAAATGAATGGCCCAGGAAGCGAAAATAAATATATAACTTAGTCTAGTTTGACATATGTATAGGTATACCTTTGTGAATAAAAAAAAAGTCTTTATAGTTTGTTCTTCGTTTGGTAGGTCAAGGGTCATACTGGTCAATATAGATATATTTGCGCAGGTCAACCGCCTGTAAACCAGATAACTCAAGAAATGGTGGCTTCGTTGAAATTTGCAATAACGATGTCATTCCAACTTAGCGAGTAGGGGGGG
>KN886826.1:33540-45344 GCA_000934455.1 Apostichopus parvimensis
CCTCCATACCTGTACGTGGAGTGCCAAAATATCATTTTATTGTTGTTGTATGATGCAAGTTGCAATGTGCTAATAAAATTTTCAAAATGATATAGGAATACAAATGCAGAGAACTTTAATTGATTTTAGGTGACAGCTTGAGAATACTTGGAGAATTCTTGTAAAACGGTTCTTCTTGACATTTGATGCATGCAAACATATATTTATATTTATTTTTCCTTAAGAGTAAATGTTCTTCTCTATATTAAAAATTCCGAACTATGTAACTTGATTGTAAGAATGTTATATTCCTCAATGTATATATATATAAATGATTTGCACTTGATAAAGAAAAGTACAATACTCTCTTCATTTTTTTTGGCAGTTGAACTGCAATGATGACATCATTCACTTTCACTGCTGTTGCCAGATGCATTATCACAAAATATCACCAAATTTGAAGAAAAAAAGATAAAAAAATATCTGGCCATACAAAGTGCTGATATTTCATTACGAAGTTAAACTTTATACATCCCATAGACTTCCGCCGGTCGACGGAAAACCGCTTCTTTGGTCTGGCGGAGTTGCAAAAGTGTCACAGAATGAGGGATGCCACCAATTCAAAAGGGATACACAGATTACCGGCTCCAGGACCACCACCGTGCGATTCTCTTTGCTACTTCGCTTCTTGAGGTGGAAGTTACTCACAAATTCCAATTTCAGTCGATTATAGCACATATCGTGCCCGACGCTCAACGACATGGAAACCAGCTGCAGTCCCATAATTTCCTCGCAAGAAAAATGCTGGAAGCCCGGGCACGTCACTTTCAATATGGTCTCCCCCTCGCTGGGATTCGCCCAGAGGGACGGCGATCTGATCAGGCTGTTCCGTAGATTCTGTTCCTGTGCCGCTGGCAGATGCCGAAATTTTATGAAGTGGTGGAAGTGATTGCCGACGGAACCCTGAGAGCAAGAGTACAGGCACGTCGACCCTATCAGGCCGTAAGATTCCACGAGTTCAAAGTCTAACATCCCGATGTGATTTCTGTCCTTGAATGGTGGGTAGAGGCGATAGAGGGCGCTAATCACTCTTGACCGAAGGCACCCCTGCGAGTGTCGTATATAGTAGGGATGGAGATGGCCTGGTAGGGAGACCTTCTCTCTCCACCATCTGTGATAAAAGAAAAATAAAACGAATCAGGAAACATGCCATCAATGGGGGTTTCAAAACTTGCAGCTTTTTTTTAACAAGCCAAATATTGCATGAAAATTCCCAACCCTACCACTTTCAGGGTTGTATCGAAAATGTATCGAAGTCGAGCATAATCCCTGGTCACATGGTACGCAAAGAACTGTGACTTCTGACTGGCGCCCCCAGCAAGGAAATGGCTATATAGGCATCGCCATCAACTAAGGGCTGGGGTGGGCAACCTACAGCCCGCGGGCCAAATGCGGCCCGCCAGTGATTTTTTTGCACCCTGTGAGATGTCTCAAGATATAGAAAAAAAAATCTACTTTCCTTCATCACAAAAAAACGAGTTAGCTGCTTAGAATTAATCGGCACTAATGATGCTGTCAGGTAGGCTTATTATCCCTATTAATTATCAACTGTACTGTATCGACATTATGTGTTTGTGAATACAGATTAAGTACACACACCTATTGCTTGAAAGTCCTCGGAATCAAAGGGTCGTTGGTTAGGTGCGGCCTAGTCAATTTTAACTCCTTATATCTGGTCCATTCATTCAAAAAGGTTGCCCACCCCTGAATTACGGGCTAGATGGCTTAGTCGGTATAACACTGGACATTTAACCTGGAGGGTAGATGGTTGAAATCCTTGCTCTGGCCATAAATTTCTTTTGATCTTTTCCACTGCCTTAAATTTCCAAGTCAGTTTTTTTCTATTATTCATTTACTTATTAAATGGAAAAGAAAAAACAGAAAGAAGGAAAGAAAGAATAGGGACCACAAATTTGCCTGAATGTCAAACACCTGCTTGGATTCCTTTGATACTTTTAAAATGTCAAGATTCAAAGATTAAATGATGGAATATACAAACAGATCTCCCCCAGTGACATTTGATGGGTTAAATTTTTAAGTTTTGAATGATCTGAAAAAAGAAGGGACAAGGACGACACACTATGCACGTACAGTAGATAGGTGATAATTAGCCTTGATAAACGATGACTCAAAGAGAAAGAAACAAAAGTGAAGCCAAAGAAATCATAAACTACAGCTGCATCCGCTTAGTTATTCTACGTTAAGACATTTAATTTGTTTGCTGACCTCTTGTAAAGCTTCTTCCAAAATCCGGCCGAGTTGGTGACATGAAAGGCACCCTTACAGAGAGCCGAGAAGCGGCCGACATCTTCCGGATGGATAAAATCAGCTAAGATAAACCACAGGTCGGCGGGATAATCCCTCCCTTGCGACTCGGCATCTCTTTGGTTACGACAGTCACCGTTTTTACCTTTCGAGTATAATAATAATAAATAATAACAACAAAATTAACTTGGTTTTATTAGCATGGAAAGGGAAATTAAAAAAAATAAATAAAAAAAGGAATTTTTTGGCCAGCAATGTGACTAACATCATTACAATAATGACATTTCTGAATGTTTTTAGTATATGTGGGTGTCATGATGGTAGTTTTTTGCAGGGTTCGCAGGTTTCTTCCGGGGTGGAAAAAAACGTGGTTTTTTCCACTCGGAAGAATTAGGTTTCTTCCAGTTTCTTCCGGATAAAATGAAAGAAACTCATTGTTGGGGGAAAAACTGTTGATAAAGTTTCATAACAACCTGCAATGATTTCTCACTATGTAATAAATGGACAAGAAGCACTATAGTGTCATCTAGGTAGTCTATATCTAGGTTTGGAGCACATGACCTGCTTCCAGCATATACTGTACACAATATAGTACTAAGCTACTAGCATTGGACAATCCAGGGAACAACTATGGGCAAGTAATATTTTGCAGACCAGAATGGTCCTGATTATAGACCAGTTCTTAGTTAAAAACTAGTTTCTGAGTGGAGGGGCAAGTGCCCCCTGGAAACTAGTGTAGGCCTACTACAAAGCACACTAATTACTACGATTACATTGACCACTATGACCTGTCTGTCATGACCATATGTTTCAATCCTACTCCTGAAGCCGGCATTGTAACAATTACAATGGAGCTGAATAAACTAGGATGTGGGGATCGCGAGATGATAAGTAGTCCTTCAATATTGTGATTTATTAGCAAACATCTTTTGGTGTAGAAAAACAACCCAAAATTATAATCAAGAACAAAAATCCAATATTTTGATGGTTTCAATGGTATGCATTTCAGTCAGATGGTGGTAAACTATTTGTCTCTTTATCATGTATGTGGGTTGTGCTGACTGCTGAGTATATGCCAATTTTCACAGAAACTGGAAGAAACCTGGAAGAAACAGGTTTCTTCCAGTTTCTTCCACGTCCCCGGAAGAAATAGGTTTCTTCCGGAAGAAACCGAACCCTGGTTTTTTGACATTCATAATAAATCAACATATATCGACAAGAAAGGATTGATATTATACTGTACTATGCATCATATTGTTTTGATTCCAAGTATCTATACAGCTCTGAGATACAGTGAAGCTTTTCTAAATTTCATATTCTGGAGCGTGTGCATTTTTCAGGTGCGATGCATATCAGGGTTTGCCGTGGTACTTAATTCCAGAGACGGCCACCTCGCATAAAAAATTGTTGTGATTACCGCCTCACACTGTTTTTTGTTGTTGTCATGTTAGCAATTCTGGGATCCCTTAATACAGTGCTAACGGCTCGACAATTATTTTTAACGAGTAGTAGCCTGTAGGGCTTTTTGTCCTGAGATTGTGGTAGCCCGGAAACAATTTGAGAAAGCCTGTGAGAAATTTGTGAACATTGTCGTATCTTTCTAAAACCTTACGCCAGCAGGCGGAGTAGAAAGTTGGCGAGTTTGAATGTCAGAGACCCAACGGGCTTTTCGTCCATGAAGGTTGGTAACTCAAATACAGTGATAAGGGCCCCGGGCGAATAATTTTTTCACCAAAATTTTTTTGGTGGAGTGGATGGGTTTCTGCCAACCCTGCACTTGTGTCACCTAGTATAGTAAAGGTCAAAATTATTACTTAGCAGAGGGCGGACATTAAACGAAATAAACCTGTTTTTGGATGTGTAGTAAGTCTAGGCCACAGACTGGAGGCATAGCCAGTATTCGCATAACATATCACATGTAGTAAATTCACCTCCTGTGCTTTCCAATCTCCATCATGCAAAATAGAAAAGGGTACCATAGTTACTAGGCATAATTAATTCAATAAATAAAAAATCAGATAACCTAGGTTGGAGGGGGTCCACAAACAATATTGGATGTACTTTCAAAAGTTTCAGTCACAGTACTAGTGCAGATATCTAAGAAATATCTTTTTCCCAACATTTCCTTTCAACACAACTCTTCATTCTAATGTCCCATAATCTTCTAAAATCCCAGAGCTTCAGGGGTTCCTTCCCCCCTGGGCCCCTACTGGGACAGTGCCCATAAACCCCACTAGGGTCCCTGAGGCAGACCCCTTGATTCGCCACCGGGGTTGAAGTGCGAAGCGCTCCAATGGCGAAAGATGATATAAGATAATATGTGAGAGGAAGTTATCACTATTTTTAGCTATTTTTGGAGATAATAATTTAGAGTTAATGCAGAGCGTTTGTGAAATGAGCTCTCCTATACATGGGCGCAGGATCCCAATTCGATTGGGGAGGCTCTAACCATTTGCCCGAAAATGTAACTAATATGGAAGAGGGTACTGGTGAGATCCTCCTCACCTTTGAAATTCGAATTGGTTATAAGGAATGTCAACAGTCAAATATGTCTTGAACAGAGAAGGAAGTTATGGAGTGCCAACTGTGCCAAAACTCCACAACATCAATGTCAGATTAGTCGGGCAAGCTTAGAACATCAGAGTCTAATTACCCGAGGCTGAGGTTTTTACGGAATTAATGTCATCAAACAAGATTCTTGCAGTTTAGTTTTTTATGCAAGACTCGAAACAACATTAGCATGTTGCCCAAATTTTTACGGATATATCTTGTTGGGGAGGGGGGGGGTTGGGGGGATACATTCCCATCCAGCCTCCTACGCCTGTGTTTCCATGTATACGAAGATACATCTTTGAACTGACAGCATATTTTGCATAACATTTTGGACATGCTGTCTACAGTACCAGATAATAAAATTTTCCTTGCAAATGTTAGCAAGCTCTATATTTGACCTTTTTCTTTGGCAATGTGTAATAATCCTCTCACAGCTCCGATAATGGGAAACAGCCCCTGCTGATAAGCGAAACGATTTGCTCTCATATACTAAGTCAGGTGTGGTAGTTTGAAGCTTACCTGATTGTTGACAGATATGCCCTCAGCTAAAGTATTTCCAGGGGAATATACATATCTATGACTACATAATGTGGGTGGAATGAGATTTTATCTGAGAGTTTTCCGTAAACATGATACCAAGTGTGCGGTCCCTGACACTATCCCAGTGGAAGATGGTTAAATATATCCTGTTTTCTCTACTTTTTATTTTTATTTAATGTCACATGCTGCATTTTGAGTTTGTGTTTGGCTATATAATACTTTTATTGGCCAAATTGAAGTTTCTGCTTTCAGCAGTTCAAATGCAAGACCTGGTTTAACATCATGCATCGATCCCAATCACAGCAGTGTATACTCATAGATTCAGTATAAAATCTCTCGTGTTTGTCTGCCTTTACTTTGTACTGACCTGGGGATATTTGACTGTTTCTTTCAAACACTGGCAAACAACAAAGTCAATGCAATATCTGAAATTCACATTTTTAATTTTTTAATTTTTTATCTACTTTACCATATTTCTTTGATCTCTGGTCATTCACAGATTGCAACTGTCCGTAGGAACCAACGTCACAGTCGAAGTCGGACAGATCTCGGTCGTACCAATTCTCGACGTCTTCATCCATCGACATCACATCCTCTGATCGCTCTGGAATTTCTTCCTCAGCTACGAGGAAAGAGTAGAAGAAAGTCAGTCACCTTGAGAGCAGTCAACAAATATACAGTATATACAAGATATATCTACTTAATGCTGTATATTATGCCTTGTAAACTTGTTATTGTTTTTGTTGGAGGGGGGAAGGTGAGGAGGGGGGTGGTGGTGGTGGTGCAAAACTAATCATTCAATGGGTGGGAGACAATCCAAGAGGTAGTCAGCATTCTCGGTCGCCGTACCTGATCTATGGAACGAGCTGCCTCCCGGAATTCGTATGATCACAGACTTCACCTCCTTCAAGTCACACCTGAAAACGCAATCTCTTTCAAGAGTGCACTATAATGATGGTTTCTAGGATTTTATTTAGATTTTGTGATGTTCTGTCGTGTTGGTTTTTAGGTTCTAGCTTCAATTGGAATTTTCACTTTTTAGCATTCAAAATGTAGATTTTGTAGTTAATCTGTTTTATCGCTTTACTCTTCACCAGTGCTTTTAATCGTTTTTCGATCTCATATTCCTGTATATATCTGTATATATGTATTTACTGTTTTATGTATTTACTGTTTTATGTCATTGTATATTCTAGATTGTTTGTAAAGCGCACAGATGAATTGCACGTAGTGCGCTATATAAGATTTAATTTACATTACATTTACATTACATAGTCCATAAATTTGGACCCACTGCTATGATATGCATGCAATTATGTCTCTAGAGAGCTTTATTGCCAAGGAGATGTCAAGTAACTTTTTTACATATTTATCTCATATTTCATTCCTCTGTTGGGAAAGTCTCACTGCAAACTAAGACAATGTACAAAATAGACCACAGACTTTGATTCATTGTTGTAAATTTTCAAATAACTTTTTGAACATATGAAAGGTTCTAACTCCAGTTTCTATAGTGTACACATTGAATTATTTTCTGTTGTATATTGCGTTTTGATAAAAGCCTTAGGTATATACTGTACCTAAAATATAATGTGCAAAAACTACCAAAACTTCATTTCCTTGTGGAGGATCCATCTTTCCCAAACTATTTGCAGATGACACCTACATACTAAGAAAAGATGGCTATCTTAGACATTCACTATAAAGACAATTAATTTCATGTTGGATAATGTATACAATTTAAAAATTTGGACATGTTATGCTCACAGTCATACATGCACAGCATATGATGCTTTGTCGATATCAATAGGTGTCAATAGGGGAGGGCAAGGGGGAGGGGTAGTTAAGACAGACAACTCTGAAAGGTGTTTGACATGTCAGCATAGATAGAAAAACATGTTAGTTTAGTTCCATGTCTACTATGGTGCTAGGATGGCCAGTATTCTCAGGTAGAGTAGCATACAATCCCCTTCTTAGCATATATCTAGTCCAGGAAACACACTAAAATTTCCTTTGTTTTGAGTTGGCAACTTGATTGCAATCCTACATACCACTGTCACAAGATAAAAAAGTTGTTTACAGTTTGTTCTATCTCATGCACTTGATGTAGAACACCCATGTGTAGAATACCCAAGGGAATGTTAGCTCAGTGGTTAACGCCGGTGCCTTTCAATCATAAGGTCCCGAGTTCGAGTCACTCCAAGATTAATGTATGTTGTCCAGTTACAGAGTTGTTGACAATTGACAATTCATAATCATGGACGTTAAATATGAATGTAAGAGACTGACTTCTGTCAGCTTGCGGCTTTGATAAGCCAATGATGGCTTCTTCGCGAGTTCCTGCTTGCAGGAGGATCTAAAATACATACATACATACATACATGTGAAAAGAATCACACACATACACACAAGCGTACGGTACCTTGTTTAACAAAGACAGCAGATGAGGTATTAAAATGTTTCTTTCTGAATGATGCAAATGGTTTCGGATTGTTAGCCACCTCTTGGACCGTAAAATCTGTCATGCAATGTACTGCAAAAGAGAACACAATCAATATATTGAAGTCAATTAAGAATTAATTCAATCTACTTGTATATAATGAGTATTCCTATTGTAATGTGCTGTATGCAGTCAATTGTTTCAATTTCATTTTTATTTATATTTCAATTAGCTAACAGCTGTTTTTCTCAACTTATCCTGCCTCAAATTATTATGAAACATTCTTACTAATATCTACCGTGGCTAGAATCAAGTGATTTTTTGCAATTTTGAGTAACAATATTCCTAGACCTATCTTTCATTTTTGGCCAACTCTGCACTGGAAATATACAGTAACACCACGAAAATAGCCTACAGTGCTTAGGCATACATATGTAATTTCTTCATCACAAAATCGTGGCAATTCGCCTTTTAGTCCATTATCTTTTCTTTTCAACTAACCAACGATCTGCACCTTCTTTACTGTAGCATTGGCTATTAACTTTTACCAATGGCAAAAAAAATATAGTTGATAAGAAAATATATTGTATTTCATGGTAGCTACAAATACAGTTTTAGAATGGAATTTGGTAGCGGTAAGTCTTTGTGGAGATTCATATTTCAATTCGTCACATAGCGTGTGTTCGTGTTAGGCTGTCACTACGATTTCATTTTTCTCGCGTAACGGGTACCAATGAGTAACGTATATTATGTCAGGCTAGGCTACCAGATGGTGACTTACAAAATTGAAGCATGATCTTGTATAATGGATTGATAATGAAATTTATATCAAACTAAGATAATTAAAGACCTTCATTTGTAGGTAATTTCTTATTTCTGCCCTTTCTTTGCTTCTTCCGTCTGTACATCCCTAGATATAGATTTACGTTTTACGTTGCAGTTGTGCCTCAGGGTTCCTGAACAAGGGGGCATAACAATAAATAACATGCTTATTATCTTCCGGGAAGAAGTTTGTTTTACGCAAGTGTGAAATCGCTCTTTTATGAAACAACTCCGCGTGAGGACAACACAACAATCCTTATTGGCACAGACACCATATTTACACCTTTCATTGAATAAATTTACATTTTACAAGCTGCAGTTGACCGCAGAAACTGAGTCATCAATCTTTTAGCCTGTATTCCTCACCGGCTCCTGACACTGTTCAGGTCCGTAGCCAATGTTGTTGTTGTGTATAGTTAAAATGTTGCAGTTGTATCGGTCTTTGCCTGCTTGTGTTATAAAACGTAGGCGTTATGGAAGAGAGTCTAATAAAAATATGGGGGTCAATCCCCCTCCCCCCACCTTCATATGCGCCTACACCCCGTAAAATCGGCCCTCACACGGTAACCACATAACAACTTAAACCATCCACACCCCGAAAGATTATTATGAAACAAAAGAGAGAACTAATGAGCATGTGATTGAAATCATATGGTAAAATTAATTTGCTTGCAAAACTATATTTACATATATGCACTAAAAGGGTAATAAATGTAAATTAATATATATATTAGCTGAATTGTCGTGATGACTGTCAACTATACTCTGCTGTTGCTGAATGCATTCACAAAATATCATGAAATTTGCCCCCCCCCCTTCTCCCCGCCCCCCGAAAAATGGGTGATACGGAACTTCCAACAATATCATGTCCTCTTTCTTCTTCTTTTTTCTTCTTTTTTAGGAAAGCTGTAAAACTCGAACGTAAACATGATCTTATACAATATAGAAAGCAGTCAAGTATTTAACTAACTCCTATACATGAATGACTGGCGTTCATCGATTCCTAGCTATCTGCGGCGGATCCAGGATGTTAAATGAAAAAGGGATGGGACTGGCGGGGTGGGGTTTGGCCCTCTGTCGTTGAAGTCGACTCCCCGCCTAAGGGAGGGGGTGTGCTCTGGGAGGGGGTGTGGTCTGCGAGAAACTTCTGCAGGCTGCGTTTGAACGTTTTTTGCTTCGCAACAACATGGACACTTTTTTTATTTACAGTTTTTCTTCATTATGATCAATACCACACAATTAAATTACGATTGCCTATGACTTTTCAAGAAAAGGTCACTTTTCTAACTTTCACTTTCACTTGAATGTATACATAGTCAAAATGACTTTCATGATGAAGAAATAATTTCACAGTATACCGTACGTTTCATTATTTTACTTCTAAGTTACGTTATAACGTATAACAACGGGATAAAAAGAAACTCAGCCTTAATCATTTCTGTTCTTCATGATCTATAGTTCTTTGACTTCTGTTGGTTAGATACCTTTGCGCAAGATAAATCACCGATTAACTAACAAAGTGCTCTCTGTCAGGGACGATTTTTTTCTCCTAGTGGTGAATGAACTTTTGATCAGGTTGTTATTCGCGCGTCTTTTGTAAAAAAAAAAAAAGCCACCGTTTTAGAAGTTTATACTTAAAAATGATTTACTACCCGCTTAGAGCAAAGTTCATTGGATAATGTTAAATACTGGATAATTATTCTGTTGGTTTACATATTTTTTATTTTTTTATGTTGTTTTGTTTATTGTTTATTTACTGACGTATAATTTAAACCATTATCGATATACAATGCATTTATTATTACAGTTGAATTTATTTATTAATTTTCAATCAGATGTATACTTAATTCCTTGATCTCGTTCCTAACAATCAAGTTGACTTGAAAAAAAAATGTCATCAATATGAGATTTAAGAGTGTTATACTAATTATTCATTGAATTTTAAAAATCTTAAACATCTACAAGAAAAAGGAAAAAAGGAAAAAAATGACGTAAAAAAAGACCGAAAGAAAATCAGATTTAAACAAAGCCGCAAATAAATCCCTCAATTTAATTGTTTTACGATCTGCAATTCCCCTCATGTATTACTTTGTCTCCAATTTCATTTTGTAAGCCTATGGCTCATATTAATAAAAATATTGTATCTTTCAAACTTTCAACACATGTGATGTGTCGCCTGATATAACTGGATGACTCAATGGTTAGATCATTCCGAACTCTTGCAAGTTGATAGTTTAATATCTAAGGTTTTGGTTTCGATGATAAATCGTAACCTTTGTAGTCATGCATTTGAAGGGAGACAGGGGAGTCTCCACTCTATTATACGCGCTTAGAGAGAAGGCAACGCTGAAAACCATTCACCCCCATTTCATAATGGGAGATACTTTTTTTATACCCTCAGTTCATTCAACCAGTAGAGCAACCTGATACATGAAACAGACCATGGATAACTCCTTATTAATGCCAATCGGAAATTATCCGATTTTCACGTGTGCGATGACTAAGTAATAATGAATATTTGATTATATGCAAATTGTACCTTAAATGGTGATCTTTGATTGGTTTCCTATATAGATTCTGATCTCTTGTGTTTTGTTAGAACTATTCCCTGCAAACATTTATCTCAGGAAACATCACCCAAGATATATAGAAACTGGACATGTACGAATACTATAGCAAACAGACGTGACTAGTCCATTTTCAATCTACCTCTATATCCTCCCGATTCGCTAACAGTTATGACTTTATAATGGCCATGAAAAAACAGCAGCTATATACCCTTCTAATGATTCACAGTGCGTTCTACTGCATGAATTGGCCTTTGTATCATGGTTCCAATTAGAATCTTGTAATAGGCTACACGGCCTTGCGATTTGAAGCAAGCTTTAATTGCTTTCTTCTTACGCTTACGGATATGGTGATTAGCTCATATGTTTTAGGATTTACATTTATTTCAGGTATTTAACGATACAAAAGATATTGAGAAAGGAAAGGTAACGAACTTGGCAATGCCGTTTCTTTGACGTCATCAATGAATAGTGCATATGCATTATTTCGAGGCAGAGGGTGAGGGGGAGGGGGAGGGGGAGATTACAACACGTGCATATTTAACTCAAGCATGCAATGCCTTGAATATTCCAGAAAA
>KN886827.1:6928-16944 GCA_000934455.1 Apostichopus parvimensis
GTGAACAAGTACATAATGATATGTATTTGTTTGCCTAAGTTTAACCCTCAGTCTGAGGGAATGTTTGTGAGAAAGGTCTAATTTGTTGAGTTATATATGCTATCCCCTAATGCCCATTCCTCCCCAGCCCCTGATCTCTTCCCATCCCATCCCATCCCTCCCCATCCCATTCCCTTCCCATCCCCCTATCTCTCCCCATCCCCCATCCCATCCCACCCCATCCCCCATCCTATCCCTCCCCATCCCCTATCCCTCCCCATCCCCTAATCTCTCCCCATCCCCTGATCTCTCCCCATCCCATTCCCTCCCCACGCCCCTCTTCTATCTCAACCTCATGCTGATATCATACACAAACACACATTAAAGCTAAACTTGTGAGGATTGGTAAAATGGTTGTATATACCTTTAATATTTTGATTAAATACAGAACCTCGCCCCCCCCCCCCATCACAGTTCCCACCCTGCATACTGAAATTAATACTGATCTACTCTGCTCTTTAAACACCAAGTCGATACCATCTCTTTGTCATATCTTTGGAGGCAACCCAAATAGACCCTTTCGAATATGAAATAACATTTTCTTGCATTTTTTCCATCTTAGGTATGGTGATCACTACAAATTTAGTAAAGTAACCAGCTGTGTCCACAATATACTCAGTGGGGAGAGGTGGTTGGACCACTACGGTGAAACCACCATCACAAATGGAAAAATCACATGTAAAGTTACTTTCACAAAGGTAAGAAATCTTGTTTTTAGCTTAAAACATGAATCATGGATTGATTGAAATACAGATATCTTGTTAAGACACAGACGCATGATAATATCATTGAAAAATAGAGCGTGAATCCTGCAACCTGGTTTAGGTCAACCAGGATGTTTGTACACCTGCAGTGAAGGAGTAAAGCTAATATAATTACAAGGATTGAGCAGTAGCATAATGGAATTGTGTCAACAAATTATCTGAAAAAGGTTTGATATCCAATAGCTAATTCTCTTATCCAGACAACGGTAGTGACCCAAGGTATTTTTTTTTTGCTTGCTCGTTGCCCGATTGTATGCCAGCTTTTATAGTCTGAAAGGCCTGCATTGTAAAATGATATGTTAATATTTTGTTGCAACCCAGATATTAAAAATGAGGACTCAAAATAAGATTGAAATATTGACTCTCATAAGTGTAGTTGCTAAGGCTGGATCAAAAAGGATCACAAATGTGTTGCACGGAGGGTAAAAGGTTTGTGGCTTAGTTTGGTGGAGAACCTCGTTAATTTTATTTATGTCAACAAATTTTAAAGGGCTTGTAGCAATTTGTTATCAGTACTTTAGGACATTTTGAGTACTGGATGTGTATTTATTGTGTTCATAATACGTATACAGCATAATTTTCTAGTTAATATTAAATATGTGTGTAGTAATAATTCATCAGGAACTGGATGGTTTAGAGATGATTTTCCTTTCTTGACATTTCTTAATTTTTGGGGGAAACCAATTATCAAACATTTAGCATGAATCATCCAATCATGGTTTGCTTTTAATCTTGTACATCCACATCAACAGCCTGAACAATCCTCCCATACAAAGTAATCACAATGATGTAAAATTGTTCTTTAATTGCCCCAACAATTCCAACTGGACAATTTTTACAAGTCCTCAATAGTCCCTGGAGATTGTGAACTTGAGACAATATTTTCAAAAACATGTACCCTAGAGTGAAAACTGACACGGTCTTGTCCTTGGAAAATCCATTAGTAAGCAACTGCTTATAAGCCATTGTTCATCTCTCGCAGAGGTATGAAGTGTGTCGCTAGGAGAACTATTCCGTCTCCTGTATTAGTCTTGGATTCCAGCCACTTGTACTGTTCATTCAATAATTGTAAAAGACCCTCAGAGGGTATTAAAGACAACTGCAGATGTAGAAAAATATGCCTTTTTTTTTTTACAGTTTAGATTAATTTTTCAAACTGACATTGGTGAGACCCATTAATTGTCGAAGACATCTCTTAATTTATCAGCTTTGGATGTTTCCACAAATGTAATATCTGCTCCATTTTTAAGGCTCATTAAAATGTTAGTAACCATTTGCATAACTACTGTTTTATTTAATAGTTGTCCATTAATATTTTAATCACATTTGTGAATACAACAGAATTGTTGTTTTGCTTTCTGCTTTCTCTCAAAACTCAAGATGCTGTAGAAAGGTGTCATTGATAAGATTCTTTTTTGGCAGAGGTGTCCTGACTTGTTCAGTTTGAAATGTTGACAACAGTTTGAGGCATGAAGAGGTGTCATATGACATCTTTTAGCATCTCTGCAATAATTTTGCTGCAGATTTGTTGGCATTGTGGATAGATACAGTTATAGGCTGATCCAGGCCTATATCAAAGTATCTGTTGGTAGCATTTTTCAGATCTTGCGTCAGTCTATAATAGTATAAGTTACCTTTCAATGTTTCTGCTGCTATTTTGGTGTCTCTATTAAGTCACTCCTCTAAATTATCTTGGACAGGCAAGCTACTGGAGCAACAGAAGGCATGAAGTCAATGGTTATGTCTACGACGAGCACGGTCAGCTTGTCCATGAACTGTTTGGTAAATGGAACGAAGGGATGTACTGCGGGAGGTCATCATCTGCTAAATGCATCTGGAGGACAGGTAAGTGAGGGGATCAAAGAGGGCACCTTAAGGGGACATGGTGTGTTGATGGTGCTACATGATGGTAACTAAAGGGATTGTAGTGGGCACCTTAAGGGGATATGGTGTGTTGATGGTGCTACATGATGGTTAATAAGGGGATTGTAGAGGGCACCTTTAGGGGACATAGTGTGTTGATGGTGCTACAGCATGTGGAGGACAGGTAAGTAAGGGGATTGTAGAGGGCACCTTAAGGGGACATGGTGTGTTGATGGTGCTACGTGATGGTAAATAAGGGAATTGTAGAGAACACATTAAGGGGACATGGTGTGTTTATGGTGCTACATAATAACTTTGGTGAAAAAACATTATTCATTGCTTAAACCAACATTGTGTGTTTGCAGTGTTACATGAGTCCTTGGGAGAAAAGTTTTTTATGATGATTAAAGTTACATGATGTGTTTGCAGTGTTACATGGTTGAGTGGTGAATGTTACTGTGAACTAAGGCAACATGTGTTTATCGTGCTACATTATGACTTTGGTGAAATACTTAATTCATTGATTAAAGCAAAATTGTGTGTTTGCAGTGTTACATGAGAAAAGTACTTCATGGTGATAAAAGTATGGTGATGTGTTTGCAGCGTTACATGATTGATTGGTGTGTGTTTTTGTGACCTAAAGCAGCACTTTGTAGCAGACAGCCTTAGTTTCTCTACAACTTGTTTGTGAGGGCACATATGTTATGAATATCCATTTACCTTGATGCATATTCATGTTACAGGTAATATGCCAGAAGATCATCATCTTTACTATGGATTTACAAGGTTTGCCATTGAACTCAATGAGATCACTTCCAGTATACGAAACCATCTTCCGCAGACTGACTCCAGATTCCGGCCTGACCAAAGGTTTGTTCAGTTAAATGAGAGAATGGACACTTGAAATAAACTTGAAAATACTTTTTAACAAATTGAAAAGCTAGGAGTAATGAGGAGGGAGTTGCCACCCCCCCCCCATCACCAGCCCTACCTATCGGTTTACCAACTACATCAATGTTTTGGAAATTAAAATCTATTAATAATATTACATATAATAATATATATTTAATTAATATTCCTTTTCTTTGATAAATCAAAATTTTTCAACTGCTGCATGTGAAGGATTTTGCTTTCTCACTTTGCAAGGAAAAATTTCCAAACGAATCAAAATACTTGTTTACCACGCAGTGCATACAATTACGTACATACATATACAAGTATATTTACGTTACTCTACAGATTACTAGAGGAGGGAGAACTGATCGCTGCGGAGAAAGAAAAGCAGAGAGTGGAATCCTCTCAACGTGAGAGAAGAAAGTATCGAGATGAGCATGGGATAACCTATGAGCCAGTCTTCTTTAGGTAGGAGAACATTTCCATCTTTCATTCTCCCCCCCCCCCCCCCCTCCCCAACAAAACCCTTTGTTGAGTAGCAGCATCAATGGTTAGACACACTTTGTGATAGACCTTCTTTAAAGAGGGGATGAAATGGTGGGTTTACATGTCTTTGTCATCATTGGAAAGCTACAAGTATATAGAAAACGATGAGTCATATAAATCTGTCTATTTCACCCCCTCTTTAATACTCATTGGGTATGTACTGTAGGCCTAGAAAACTAGAGAGTGTCCTATATACATGATACAATACTTACACTAAATTCTCTCACACAAATGTTGTGTTAGAGACTGTTGTACACTTCCACCAGAGTGAACAGCTCATTTGACATTTAGTGATGCTAGCCAGTAGTTAAATGTTGTGTGAGAGACTACTGCACACTCCCACCAGAGTGAACAGCTCATTTACATCCCATGTCATTTTACATGTATTAGTACATGTATCAGCTTATAATATGAAAGATATGAAAATATAGTGAAAACAAAATTGGTATGGCTTGTGTCATACCTATCTCCACAATACCCCTTTGCACTCTCAATTTACGTTAACTTTTTAACCGTTTAGATCTACACATATTTGAGTATTTTCATCCTCAAGGATAGGATTGATAGTTGAAACAGTTTTCTTGCCATATCCGGCCAAACAGTGTACTGAGTTGTTATTTCTTCGTAACATTAAGCCTGTTCGTTTCTCTTCTAGATGCGTGAAAGAGAATGGCAAAGAACACTGGGTTTTCAAGAATGATTACTGGGATGCGAGAAAGAACCGCAGTTTGGACGCCCTCAACCTACCACAGCTATGGTGATCACTCAGGTTTTAAGATTAGACACTACCACTTTAATCCTTGCCAGTAACTTTCTTAGCTTTTAGCCTTGATTGGAGTTTCATTGATAGATTGATTGATATAAAGATTGATTGATAGACCGATTGATAGATTAATTGATATATCGATCGATTGATGATGTGATGGATGGATGGATGGATTGATAGATGAATGGTTTGGATGAATTGATTAATAGATTAATTGATAGATTGATGGTGTGATGGATGGATTGATTGATAGAGTGATGGTTTGGATGGATTGATTGATAGATTAATTGATAGATTGATTGATGGTGGGATGGATGGATTGATAGATGGATGGTTTTGGATGGATTGATTAATAGATTAATTGATAGATTGATGGTGTGATGGATGGATGGATTGATTGATAGTGATGGTTTGGATGTATTGATTCATCAACTGATTGATAGATTAATTGATTAATCGATGGTTTGATTAATTGATTGACTGATATGATATAGTAAATTGAATTGATGGTCCACTGATCGATGAACTGATTGACCCATGTTAATTAATAAAACAAAACATTTTGAACAAAGGTTAATATTTTTGTTTTCGGTGTTGAGAATAGTGGTTACTTTATTTATTAGTGACTTGATCTTTTTGTGTGAATGATTATTGATTTATGGTCAAATTGCACAATTAAAAAAAATTATAATAGACGTGCAATTTGTTAAAATGACATCCTTTCTTTAAATATGGCATTCGTGTTCCAAATGTGTGATGAGAGAAAGAGGGCATATTTCAATGCATCAGACTAACTGAAGAAAGAGGAATATATACATCTCATGAAAGGGAACGGCAGAATATTTTGTAATTTTAATTAATAACATTTTCTATGTGTGTTATGAAATGTATGATATATATGAATTATATATGCCACCAGTGACGAAGACAAACTAATGGTAGGAACGTTCTTTTCAAGACAACAGATCTGTTCTCACCAACTCTCAGGGTATATAGCTTTAAGTTCTGTGTACCCAGTATCAGATAAAAACATAAATAAACCACTCATGTCATTTGTAGTGCTAGTGTCGCTTGCTACCGTTTCAAATTTGTCAGTCAGCAATCTTGTGCGACGTTGAACGTAACTTTTTACCTTGTTAACTTGTTGACCATGCCACTTTATTATTATTCATCTGCAAAATTGCAAACGATCCTCAAAATAAGATGTTGATTAAGGCCCCCTCCTCAGATCTCTTGTATAAATACTTTGTATCAATTGTGAAGTAGAAGGAATTAAAAATTGACTGAAAGTGATAAATTCAGCACACACAATTTATTTTAAGAACTAGTAGAAGTAGCTAACACAGTTGTTTTATCCCCAAATTAGTCCAATTTTAAGAGTCTAAAGCAATTTTTAAGATTCCTTAGTCCCATTTTTAGCTGGATTTAGTCTCATGATTGGGATTAGCTCAGCAGGGTAATATTTGCAGATCAGATGGCCTGGTAAACGTCCTAAAGTGTTTGATGGTTTTTTAATGTATTAAGATGATGTTCTCCTCTTACATTTAACCAATTATTTGAAACTGGTTCTGGTAGATGGTTATGTGATGAAGCTATGATGTTACCATGGCAACAGTATCGTTTTCTGTGCGTTGTTTGGCTTTTGTCATATTGAGGGCTTAGTTAAAGTTCCATATTAAATTCTACTGTGCCCCTGATTATTATATGAATCCCAATGTTTAGAGAAAGTCAGCTAAATAAAAATTTAATTTTGAAAAAAAAATAAAAATAGTTAGCATGTGGCTACTGTGAAAATATCAAAATTTTTAGAAAGTGTGGCATTATGCAGATGTTGGAAATATCTTTGTTCTGTTTAATTTTGGTTGTTGTTGTGGTTTTATTTTAGAAGGAAATTCATCTGTTTTCTCCTGGTCACTCTTCCAGTTTCTAAGGCAGCGGTTTTAAGCCAAAAGTTGATGGAGTTGATTCTTGCTTTGTTGATTTTTCCTTCTCCTTTTTTTTTTGTTGAAATATTTCTGTCCAAAGATTTGATCTAAAGTTTCTTATTTTGGCTTTTATTATTTAACTTTTCCTTTTCAATCTTTGTAGAACTCATATCTTTATATTTTGTCACGAGATATAGAAATACCTTCATTGAGGTATTAAATGAAAATCACAGATTTAACTGCTTATCAGGCAGTGTTTATCGTTTTCAAGTCAATTCTGTGATTGGAATATATTCTTGTGGTAGTAAACTGCTGATCCTTTATATTTTACGCTGTAAACAATTCTAAGTGCTTCTGGTGCTATTCAGTTAAAACAATGCTTGATCAAGCTCTTCCGCAATATCCTGAGATTTTGAAATGAAAAAGTATAATTTAACTTCAACCTGTTTGAAGAAAAGTCTAGAATGTATTGAAATTTTTCTGAATGTTTTTAGTGAAAGACTTGTGAATTGTGAAAATATTTGGAAACAAAATGTATTCTTTGTCGCTATAAGGAAAGCATTGCCATATCTTTTGTTACTTGTGGTGATAAATAACACAAGAACAGAGTTTATCATAAATGCCTCCCAATAAAAAAAAGGTTTATTGGCTGAATTTCTGAACCATTTATAATATGTTAAAGAAATAGTTCCAATCTCCCAACAAGATGTCAGATCTGCTTTGTTTAATTTACAATTGTTTTTAATTCTTTGAAAACCCTCAAGTTAGGCTGACTGTAAACTAGAATGTTTGACAGTTGAATATATGCATGAATATAGCGTAAGAATAAATTGAGTTTATTTTGAGAACCTATGTGATTTGATCTTTCTCTAATTCATGAGAGCAGTTGTTAAAATTCTTGAAGCAGCTGTTGATTTCAGCTTATATTCTGACAAATGTTCGGTACCATTCATCAAAGAGCCCTTACAGAAGAAATCGGAATGAGGTTTCATACTTTACCATCTTAGCAAGGCAGTTCATGAACACATTAATTTTCATTTGAATTGATGAAAACAAAGGTACCTTGAACCTCTGCTTGGTAAAATTGTGACCGTTGATTTGTGGTAAATATACATTCTGGAAAGAAAAATATTGATCACTGATATTTTTCCAGTCTGATTGTGATCATTCATTATTTATTAATGCCTGTTAGTTTCTTGAGAGAAAAATGTAGACCCTTCAAACCCCCTTCCCCTTTGAACCCCTGCCCCCTTCAACCCCCCCCCCCCCCCAGGAGAAACAGCTTTACTGTTGGAAGAGTCAGTCATCAGTTTCACCACTTAGAACAATGGTGATTGATTTTCAAGTCCAGTTTCACCAGAAATGGCCATATTTTTTAATTTTTGCAATTTCTGTTACAGTTTATTAAACATTTTGAAGATTTATTTCTCTCTTATTTAAATTCATTACTAAAGTATGCAGCTCAATCAGACATGTAGAACTATTATTATGTAAAGCATATCATTATTAATTTACATATATATTCTTTAAAATACAATTATATTGCACTTTCCCTTAAAAAAGTTTGGATTCACCATTTCATCGTTTCCTGTTCTCGTTTAATTCAGACACTTTTGGTAAGTATTAAATTATAAATTATAAATTGAGATTGTATTTTGTAGGTATAACCAAACACTGATAACTCCCATTAGATGTAAACTATGAAATGTTATGTACATGATATTGCCTGTTGTTTCCACATTGCTTTAATGATTTGTACCCAGGTTATAACAACTGACAGTAGTTAATTAATGGACACAACATTTAACATCATTTAATTTCTGTAAAACATCAGCTTTTACAGACTTTCCTCTTTTGTTTTCCTCTTTTGTTCTGACTGAATATCTTTTGATTACTTTGAAAAGGTTTCAAACGGTTATTTGACTTGTGGTCTGATTTTTGGAATTGGAGTCACTTTTTGGTAACTAAGGTTACTCAGAGTTCGACTAGCTAGTCCCACATTCATTGAATGTCAATTTTAACAAGACACACCAAAGATTAATGTTCATTGACCTTTGATCCTTGTCACACAAGCAATGTTTTTTTAATGATCTGAATGTTTGTAATGGAATTGACCTTTGACCTATCAAATGCTTGAGATATGTATGATTTTAAGAATGTGCACCCCAATTTTGTTGGTGATTCCATCTGGACCAGCACTTAACACTCATAGCAATGTCCCAGATACAAGGAATAGCTGATGTGCATAGATAAGATAGACATGACAGCGCCCTCTATTAATTGTGTTCGCATAGCTTTATTTGTAGCTGTCATACAGTCGCTACTTGCCTCACCTTCCTTTAGTTATCTTCCTGTTTGTTGAAGTCTCAAACTAAAATTCTCTAATGTTATATCCAATGACAATAACTGCAGTCAAAGTTCAGTTAAAAGTTATTTTAAACATAAAAGAAATGTAATAGTTGGATTTATGATAATTATAAAGCTTCCCTCACAAATTTTTAACTTTGGGCACAAACGTTTGTCATGATTTTTTAATGAATGTTGTTGTTTTCATCTGTTAAATTTATAATTTATAAAATGAAAGTTAGTTTTATGATCAAAATGTCCACGATATGCACAAGGTAAAAAAAATAGTCTTTTTAGAGAAAATGTGAACGTTATACCTGTTGACGTTATATTTACTTGTAGCAGCAACAAATTATTTGCAAATAAATCCTGCCTCAAATAAATCAGTCTTTTTGTTACTGTATTAATTACTCTCTGTCTCACCCTGTCTTTCTCTCTTCATCTCTCTCTCATATTTTGCTGATCTTTAAGTCACGAGAGGGTATTAGTTGCGTTCATCATTATATACGAGGACTCACTTGATTTTACCAGTCGTGTTCTTATAAACTATGAAATTTCTCTAATCCAACAATTAATACTTATCTAGTTATTTACCTCAAATATTACCTTACTTACTTACGATTCGTATATTTAAAGTAGACTAGGCTCGGTATATGTGTTGCGGAAAGTATGGTAGGCCTGTGTTGGGTGTTATGCTTTTTGGAATAGGTAACAGAAATTTAAGATTTTAACATGTGTTCTGAAAAAGAAATGCTGAAAAAAACACTTGTTATTATATTATATCTAGAAGTTATTGTGTCACGTGATTTTATTATATCTAGCAGTTATTGTGTCACGTGATTGTATTATATCTAGCAGTTACTGTGTCACGTG
>KN886827.1:26249-39706 GCA_000934455.1 Apostichopus parvimensis
GGGACTCTGGGTGTATCTGACGTTTTGTGAACGGAGTTAATAACGAAAAGTTGTAGAACTCATTGCATAACATGCCAGCTATATAATTATTATTTTTGACAACCTTTGCACTGTGTCCTATACCTATATAACTCACAGGGGTGTGGTGAGCTTGTCGTGAACTACGTTTCCAGAAGCCGAATATCCGTGGATGTAGCGTGTGCCATATCTATGGTAGTAGAGGTTTGTGTCAAATTTTAACTTTCAACAATTGTTTTTGTGCGCTTGGAAACAGGTTTATTAATTAGTATTCTGCTGTATTCCGAATAATAGGCCTACTTCCGGTCTGAATCTTGAAGCTAGCATACATATAGAATACAGTTTTCTTTTAATATATGTCAAGTGGAAAGAATTCTGAAACAGTATATGTTGGAGACTCGTGAGAGTGTTATACAAGTTTACGTCGAGTCATCGCGCCCACCTGCATGTTAACATTGATAGCTATGTCTTGATTCACACATCTTGTTTTATCACGTAAATCCAAACCTATGTGAACCTCACACGGTCGAAGTGATTTCTATTCAGACGGTAAAGTTTTTGAAGCGTGTCCAACGGTACAGTTGTTTTCAGGATTGAGTCGGTCTTCTTGTAAAGGTTATAAGTGGTTCTTAAATATTTTATCTTCAACCAATGTTATCCAATTTTAGTGTTTACTGCCTTTTTATCTTGGAGCTGTCCACATGGGACATCAGTGGACATGGGAGTCTACATGGGATATGAGTGGACATGGGTGTCCAGGTGTGACATGATGGGTATGGGACAACTTAGTCCCTTAATACTAAGTTTAGTGTTTAACCGTCCTGTCGTTGGTAAATTGAATGGCAGTCTAAATGAAACAGCTTGAAGCGTCCCAAATATTTACTTTGATTCCACACAATACGATAAAAGGTTCATCAGTAGAATCATCCTCAAATATACAAGTTCAACAAATAAACAAGTTTCTTTTATTATTTTTTCGTGGATTTCAAACTCTCAGATTTAAAGACAATCATTCACTAATTTATGACATTCTTTCCAGTTTTGACATTGACATCATGCAAGTAATTACCATAATTATAATTATCACATTATATTAATATCATTTTGTTCGGTCATCGATACCATTTCAATCATAACATCGTTACTACGTCATCAGTACGCCATGAAGTTTGAAAGCTAAAATGGAATGTTCCTCCATTGTGGTTTTTCTTCAAAGCAAAATATATTTGCATTTTAGCCAACTCACACCATATGTGCAGTTGCTTACAGCTTGAAATTATAGACGCAATGACTGGAAGTTATTGCCCATAACTGAACGCTATGAAACATTTGGCAAATGACTCAAAAGTTGCGAAAATTTTGAACAACCCCCTCCCACCAACATCATTAGTATTTTAGAATCTTAAAAAAACACTTTATGCTCCATCCTTGGTAATAATAGTAAATAAGTGGCTTCAAAGTGGTTCCTAAATGTATTGATTGGATTTGATTTGATTTGATTTTAATTGGTTTGATTTGATTTGATTTGATTTTAATTGGTTTGATTTGATTTGATTTGAATTGATTTGATTTGATTTGATTTGATTTTGACTTGATTTGATATGATTTGATTTGATTTGATTTGATTTGATTTCTTGTCTCTCACAGATTTCTTGCCTCGTTGGACTATGTTACTTTTTGTGGAAGGATAAAGTGTCAAAAGTTTTAACTTATGAAGCAGTAGTAACTAAAGTATGACATAATTAATGTTACACGTTTCTTAGAATTTGCCCGGAACAAGAAATTGCGATATATCTTGCAGAACCATTGCCTGTTTGCATCATAGTTTTTATATTACTTGTATTATAAATCAGCTGTTCATTTTAGTCGGAAAATGCCAAATGTTGTTTCAGAAACAAAGTGATAAATCCAAGCTCAGTTTCCTTTTTTGGAATTTCAATCTTGATATCTACTTTTAATATGATACAAAGACAAATATATATACTTCGCGCTCTATTGCTATCATAGCATTGCTCACTCTTTCTTTGCCAAAATTCTATTTGAAATTTTACCTATTTTTGAAAACTTCTATCTTGGCGACAAAACATGGTACCAGAATGTGGTTATGATATTAGTCATCAACCCAGAAAGACGTTGATGACGTTAACTTCTATTATCGAAATATTCCTTTAAGTTTATGTTCAATTGTACACATGAACGAAATAGTGAAAAGATTGTGGTATAGGGAGGGGGCGGGGGTGAGGGACATTGGATGAGACGGAAGATGTTTGGCGATTCCGGTGGCGGTGACTCGAGACAGGGGTAGGTGAGGCTACAACAGTGTATTCTTGCTGAGATATAAATCCATGCATGACAGTATTATAGGTCCGTGGCGGGTTCAACGAGCCCAACACCTCTCTCTTCCTTTTCTCCGCTCTGATTTTACTTCAGTGTTATCTTTGATCTATCAGGCCTGCACAAGTGAAAAAAAGGCTTTAAGAATCGATGGAGATTTTTTTTATTCACGCTTCGCGGGGTCTCTTTCTTACTCACGCTTTTGCATTGTTATTTTGGTATTAATATCGGTTTCTACACCGATCGTTGCATTCTTGCATCCTCAATAAATGGCCGGGTACCCCGTGCAGTCGGTTACCCCGCGCAGTCGGTTACTCCATCCAGCCGGTTACCCACCCAGCCGGTTACCCCATCCAGCCGGTTACTTCACCAAGCATTATTTGTATACAAAAATTAGAACTGGTAGCGTTATCGTCATAAAATCGCGAATTTTAGGAAATGACAAAAATTCATAAATATTGTGGAGAAAAAAAGAAATCCTAAGTAATCTAATTTGAATACAAATTACTTGATTATCATCAAATCATTGCCTTTAGTTTCTTTGTTTTACTGTTTTGTTGCTGTAAATATAGAAATTATGTCATTTCATTGTAGACTGACAGATTAAATTCTTTGTTCTTCTTTCATTCATTTTTGTTTTTATAAATTTAATCTTTTTCTTTTATTTTGCGAGTTAAGGTGTAAATACTAAAACAATATATACTGGAACCATTTTAGATTCAAGGATAATTCCTATCAGAGACTTCGTTCTAAATTACATAAACATTTTGACCAAGTTTACGGATTTAAAACAAAGTTCAGTATGAAATTCCCCAGCATGAAAAATATTCGACAGAACAAGAAATTACGTTTTTTTTTAAATTCCGGAATAATATACTTATACTAATCAGATGTCATGAAGTTAAAAGTTTTCATGTTTGTTTTTGTTTTTGCTTGTATTGATTTGATTTGATTTTGTTTATTAGTTTGCTTGCCAAATGTTCTTAGATAACTCTGTACAATTCGAAATGTCCTCTACCAAGAGGTTCGTATTGTACAATATATTGTAGGATATATATATGACGAATGCGTATGTATTTTAAGGTCAGAGGTCACTACAAAAACACAACTTAATAAATATTAAATAAAGCTCTGTAAATCGACAACCGCAATATACTTTCCCTTCTCCTTTTTGTTCTGTCCTTATTTTCATTTTAAAATTAAGGTAGATCTAAATAATTACTACCGTCATACATACACATGTTTCATGTTCATGGACAAAACAAAAACTGTTCTGTTAAGCTTGTTGGTGATTTAAATAACAATAGATGGTAACGAGAGAGGAAAGAAAGAGTGGAAAGAAATTAGGAACAGGTAGGGAACCATCCTCCGTAGTGAGAGAGAGAGAAGCTAAATATATGTGTCCCTAGTTTAAGAGTCCGAGAATTAACGTTTTATTAACGCCTGTTTTGATGACTCGATATATAGACTCTATACTCTAGAAACACAAACACCTCTTTGTAGTGGGTGGCTACGATGCTATTTCGTCCAGGGGAGCCCACCGCTTTGCGATATAGGCTCTACTCTAGGAACACAAACACCTCCTTGTAGTGGGTGGCTAAGATGCTATTTCGTCCAGGGGAGCCCCCCCCCCCCTTGCGTTATAGGCTCTACTCTAGGAACACAAACACCTCTTTGTAGTGCGTGGCTAAGATGATATTTCGTCCAGGGGGAACCCCCTTCTTGGATGCAAAATGGTGATATATTTCGCAACGATTTAGGCAATGTTGAAGAATTTTCGATTGTATATATATGTTATGTGCCTATATACAGTACTGTAGATAGTTTTGTTATATTCCCCCTATACCAGTGGAGAGGAGGTGGGTGAATTTATTTCTGGGAGGGGGAGGTTAAAGTCCCCAGAAGTATACGTGGTTGTGCCCTAGTCTTCCCTCTGTTTTGATATCAAAGTTTAGGAAAGGGGAGGAGCGAAACTTGACTGGGGAGGGATTTAGTTAAGGGGAGGGATTTAAGGGGAAGGATTTAAGGGAGGGATTTAAGGGAGGGTTTCCTCTCCCCTTCGAGAAATGTGTGTTTCGGTAAGGTGCTAAATACAAAATGGTGGGAGTATTTCCATCAGTTAAAAGTATAGTAGATTTGTGTTGTACAACTATAAATGTATATTATCGCGTGATATTTCTCAGAGATTAAGAACAACAAGAACAATATAAAAAGAAAAACCGCAAAGGTCAAATACGAATATGAGAGGATCTTTCGGTGCAATAACAATTTTGATATGAATCCGCGGTACAGAAATATTACACATAAATAATAAACAGACACAAACAATAGAATTTACCTACTTGATACTAAGCGCTTCCGATTAAAAGGTAAAATGTACCTAACTGCATGGCTTGTGAGTCATAAATGACGTAATGAAATGAGATGATTGGTTACATTTAAACGAATACAGAAAAGGTATTCTGAACTATCCATTTTAGGTTAAATGGATACAATAGCAACAGCTGCCTATAGAAAACCACGAGAGATATTGTTATCCCAACAAACACTACATCCAATCAAGGAGTTGTTATGGTCTATATGTGCTGATATTTGAAAGGTATTCATATAAGGCAAAGTAATTTGCAAAGTTGTCCAACTCCGTTCAAGTTTGAACTAGCACTATTAGTAAACTAAATATTGACATAACCTAAAGTGGGTCTTCCAATTACAGAAAATGTTGAAACACTCGTGTATGTAGATTAACGAGGGTAAATCAGGGAGTTGTTATGGAACTCCCTGGGTAAATAAAGTGACGTCATACAAGAATTCGAATCAAACGTTATTGAAGCTGCCTTAGACGAAAATATAGGCCTATCTAAGTTAAATAACGAGGAGTATGTAGCAGTATAGAGTGTCCTCTTCATGTACAACCATTGTGTTATTCTCGGTTCAAATTCTCACCAGGAACGAGATTTCTTGACCTTGATTAGCACCTGCACTGCAGGAATGATTAATGAGGCGCATTCACTTTCATCAGCATTTGATAAAGTGAATGATCAGATGCTGAGGTACATGTACTCTCGCCAGTCGGCGAACGATGACGTGACCGGTCTCGGGAGTGGGATTCCGGGTGCAACAATAACACCCCTGTATGTCTTGTAATTATCTGAAGATTCATCGTAAAGAGAATTCTTGGTGTAAACTCCGGTGAACGCCCAAAGTCATCACATCGACTATTAGGATTTAAAATTAGCTTCTAATCGCTCCCCAATCCTTAGGAAATACTAAACTAAACACAATCTTCCACTTGTTATCAAACCTTTGCATATAAAGTTTGAGACTATCCGGTGCATTTTATAACAACTCTGGAGTGTAACGATTCGTGGAGATTTGTTAAAGACAAAATACCAAGGACTAGGACACCAAGTCTTCAGACACCAAGCACTTGGACACCAATCCCTCGGACACGAAGGACTAGGACATCAAGCACTCGGACACGAAGGACTAGGACACCAAGCACTCGGACATCAAACACTCGTCCAGAAAGGACTAAGACACCAAACACTCGGACACCAAGCACTCGGACACGAAGGACTAGGACACCAAGAACTCGGACACCAAGCACTCGGACACCAAACACTCGTCCAGAAAGGACTAGGACACCAAACACTCGGACACTAAGCACTCGGACACGAAGGACTAGGACACCAAACACGCGGACACCAAGCACTCGGACAGAAAGGACTAGGACATCAAGCACTCGGACACCAAGCACTCGGACACGAAGGACTCGGACACCAAACACTCGGACACCAAGTAATCGGACACCAAACACTTGGACACCAAGGACTAGGACATCACGCACTCGGACACCAAGCACACGGACACCAAACACGCGGACACCAAGCACTCGGACAGAAAGGACTAGGACACCAAGCACTCGGACACCAAGGACTAGGACATCACGCACTCGGACACCAAGCACTCGGACACCAAGTTTGGACACCAAGTACTCGGACACCAAACACTCGGACACCAAGGACTAGGACATCACGCACTCGGACACCAAGCACTCGGACACCAAACACGCGGACACCAAGCACTCGGACAGAAAGGACTAGGACATCAAGCACTCGGACATCAAGCACGCGGACACGAAGGACTCGGACGCCAAGCACTCGGACACCAAGCACTCGGACACCAAGTACTCGGACACCAAACACTTGGACACCAAGGACTAGGACATCACGCACTCGGACACCAAGCACTCGGACACTAAGGACTATGACACCAAGCACTCGGACACCAAGCAGTTGGCCAGAAAGGACTAGGACACCAAGTTCTCAGACACCGAGCACTCAGACACCAAGCACTCGGACACCAAGCACTCGGACGGAAAGGACTAGGACACCAAGTACTCGGACACCAAGCACTCGGACATGAAAGACTAGGACACCAAGTCCTCATTCACCAAGCACTCAAACACCTAGGACTCAAACACCCAGGACTCGGACACTAATTACTCGGACACCAAGGACTCGGATACCAACGACACGACTAACACACTGCCTGCAGTACATGCACGTAAATGGCGTCATTTAGGGTTTTTTTCGGATTGTCACCGAACCACTGTTTCGGGTGAGTTGTTGGCGAGACGTTGAATGTATTTCAACAATCGTTTGTTCACACGCAACTCTATTGATAAGAAACCAGAAACCTTTAACCATCAAATCTCTGCTCGTTTGTTGATTGGTTTATTGTTTCTGTTTTGTGTAGCGTCTGAATTTATTCCATACATGGCGTTCTGTATTTCTTTCGCAGAAGCAACCGTACAATTCAAAGTGAGATGTTACATCGTGTTCCTATACCATTACTTGTGAACCCTCCAAACGTGAATTCCTTCTTTCTACCACACAAAAGCAATGTCGATGGTGTAAAATGTAAGAGACAAAGATATTTTGTTTATTACAATAGATCTAACGAACAATGAAATCTAAATGAATGTTATTCAACAAAACCCGGATTTTCTTTTCAATTGTGTGGTAATGACGAAGCAGTATATTACTATATCATTAGATACATGCGGTTTGATACCGACATATCTTTATGGTCACAACAATTTGTCGACTCATGCGTCACTTTAAACCGAGTTCTTAACCGCATTAATACACTTTTTGACGAATAAAGCATAATTTCATCAAGTTAAATTTTATGTTGAATTTTCTTGAACTGTTTATCTAATTTCATCAATCATTTGTACGATTTAAATGGAAGTTAAGTTTTAAGAGTTGTCTTTCTGGGCGACTGGGTCTTTTCTCAGTCCCAGAACTAAGTTTGATTTGTTGTTGAACTTTGCAAGACACAGCTATCAGCCTATAGGTTGTATGGCTGTAACACTTGTATTATTTGCGAATGCAAAGATTCATCAATTAAAGCGACTGGATGATATAGCCTAATACACAGACAATTAGGCCAGTACCTCAGATGCAACACAAGGAAACCGACAGAATTTTATGAACTCTTATTACATGTTTACAGAGTAAGACAAAATTGTCAAAGATAAATGTTTTTGAATTTCATCCAAGCATGCTCTTTGTGAACATATTTAAATCACTAACTCCCAAATGATTAATCAATCGGTTTAAGGGATATACCATTTAGGTGAGGGGTGCACCATTTAGGTGAGGGGAAGGGGTATACCATTTAGGTGAGGGGATACCATTTTGGTGAGGGGACAGTATACCATTTAGGTAAGGGTATACTATTTAGGGCGGACTATAGCGAGGCCACGGAAACTACAACTTTCTAAAATAATTCATGTTCTCTCGGAGCGATATTTCATGTTCTCTCCTAACCATTTTCAAGCAGAACGACACATGCCAGTAAAGGAATTAACTTGATATTTCATTTCCCCCAGGTAAACTATTTAATGGAAATTTCGTGAGGGGGGGGGGGGGTTACCTACACCATACCCCACCCGGCTCATGTGCCCGCGATTTTGGTTTGTTCCGTTGTAATTTTAAATTGATTAACACTCAGAAGGGTTAAAATTAAGTTAAAAAAGGATAAAAACAAGTATTTCTCAATAGTTTCTCTGTTCAGGATTTTCATTCATTATTAAGTTGATGTCACAAGGGTTAAATGTCACTAACAACGTAAATTACATTCGAACGAAGATAACTGTCATGCCATCACGTCCAGTGGAGAGATCAATTTAAAGAGATCATTTAAACAACTTAATGATGTGAATTACAAGTACCTATATGCATATTCGATATACAATGGAAAGGATAAACCTGCACGTTTCTTCCAACAAGTCTCAGGAATTAGAAATAGTAGATATCCTTTGTAAAGCCATTTATTTCAAGGCTTGCTTATTTCCATGCACAGACCGACAGCGCATATAGCCAATCTAGCCATATAAACCTATATATGGTGTAGGCGTGAAAACCTATGCTGGATACGTGGGGGGGGGGGGTTGACGTGCGACGTCACAACCATGTTCGTTTTCTCTTAACCTTTAAATCAGATGAGAAGAGCGTTAGTTTGTGTGTTTGTGTGTGCTGTGGTGTGGGGGGGGGGGGGGGGGGGGGGGGGGAGCAGTAGATACCAACGAAACGTCTGATAACAAATAAATATTTATTCTTGTAAAGATTCTGAAACCATATCTTTCAATGATAGAACTAGCAAAAGTAATTCCCAGTCTGTTACTATTTGATTACAACGTTAACATGAAACTGATAATATACCTTGAAGTCATCCATCTCTTAAACCCACCCATACGATCCCACGCGATCAATTCCCCATACGATCCCACGCGATCAATTCCCCATACGATCCCACCCGATCCCTTCCCCATACGATCCCACCCGATCCCATCCCTTCCCTTCCATGCTACTTTCGATCAACCTTGTGGATTATCATAGATTATACATGTATAGGCCTAGTCCCATAATTTACCTGGTAGTGTACTATAGTTCTTAGGATGTGTATATTTATCCTTGAGCCATTTTTTAGTACTACATTCTGTACAGCTTCCAAACCAGTTTGGCCCGAAATAGTCTAGTTTCGAATGGTCCGACGGCTTACTATTTAAGTATTTTTGGACAATATCGCAATTGGACGAATTTGTTAGTGGATGTACATAATATTCTTCTTGCGTGTAGACCACAATTTCTCCTTTCGTTTTCCACTGGAAATATTCTAAATATCTTTCATGGTCGGTAGCCACCTCTAATATATGCGTCACCATGGCAACCATGGAGTCGAATTGATCAGGATGAATAAATGAGTTTGGCGGGGCTAATTTTTCGTAATCTTCTAGTGGCGCACCTATCACAATAGGGACCAAACCAAACTGTAGCGTCCTCCAAAACTTTTCGGTGATATAATGTTTGCAACAAGAATTTTCCAAACTCAGATAAAATCTAAAAGGTGATATAGTCTGTTTTAGCACTTCTTCCCTATTCCAAGGTACTATTTCATCGCCGCATTTTCCCATCTTTTTTAGAGTCATAAACTTGCCCAAGTCTTCCACGAAACGTAGGCGATCCCATTGCAACGTTGTGCAATGACTTCCTAACCATACCGCTAACCCTGTTTTGTTCAAGATTGTCTCTCGATCGAGTCGGACAGGAGGGTGTCCTTCTTTAAACGGTTTGTAGTAACCATACGGCTGATGGAAATCCGCGTCTTGACTGTAAGATCCGACCCAGTCATATGTAACCGCTGAATATTTCTCAGGTGGTTGTATACCAGGGCTATAATATGGGCTTTCTTCTGTAACCATTACCCACCTTTGACCCACTGTACGGTTGCCATGGATCCAGTCCCACATTTGATCCGTTATCCACTGATCGACGTCAGTGAAGAGAACAATGTCATATTCTCGAATGTAACTCGGGTCCCTCGTATGGTTTATGGTCACCGAGCAATTTATTGTGGGACAATAAAACGTTCTCGGAAATAAAGTTAAATACTTATACTGAGCAAATTCTTCGTAGGAACAAAAAGTAAACCAGAATTGTCTGATTCCAAACAGGACGATAGATTTATGGCAGGTGTTTTCATGTTTAATATTGCTATTAGTTTCTCTATTATGGTTGGTTTCATCATGATTATCTCCTATCACGAATAATCTGGCGGATTTCTCAAAGAGATCGAGCTTGCCATAAGTCGGTGCCGGAGGTAGGTACGACACGGTCAGATATAGAAATATAGAAACATTAATTGCCATAGAAACCTTAGTGATAATAGTTAGAGTTCGAAAAGTAATCTTCATGGTGTCGATTGATGTTATTGTATTTTTGAATAATATGTATATATAGATATGTATACCTTAGCTGACATCTATAGGATTCAAGTAAAACTATCTATAATAAATAATGTTTTCCTGAGACGAATAAATGAGGATTGGTTACTCCATAACGTTGTTCTCACCGTCCCGGCACGAAAGGTCACTTTAAATATAAAGAATCTCTGTATAAAAATATGCTTCTGGTTTTCACCGTTTCCACAATTTCCATAGAAAAGCACAAAATAATGTCTTCCAGTGAATGTAAATAAAGTTCCTTCGTATTATAATCAACAGATAACAACTTGCAAGAAGCATAGCTTAGGCTTGACCATGCCTGACTTGTTATCCCGTACGTATATACGTATAGCCTATAGCTATAACATTTATCGCTATAGTCATTTCACATTTTCTTGATTGAAAACACCATATCTCCGACTCATTTCAGAAACCATACATTGTAAATGAAACTGTTTCGGTCCTTTCTGTAAAGTCTGTCGTGGGAATTTGAACTTGCCAGTATCTATATATATTATATATACGCTATATACAGGCCTATATATGAAACCGTATACAAGTATACTCATATGTACGGCGGGCTTCCCTATATGACCGCATAGAACGCGACCTCTTGTTACAGCTGATGCACCCATTGACTTGTTCAAACGTGTTCAAACGAACGCTTTTACGTTGACTGTATAATATACTATATATGTTTGTATATATAAGCCCTTACATATACTGTTTGCTTTGTACAGGTCGCAATCGCCACGGTAAATGATTTTCAACTATTTTACCTGTTGTTGCTATAGTGACCAATCAAAGGGCCATAAGATTTTCTAATGAAAGAACTATAATAATATACAATATTTAAAAATTCGTACAAAAGTTGCTATAGCGACCTTTTAAAAGGGCATAAGATCTTCTAATGAAAGAACTATAATATACAATATTTAAAAATTCTTACAAAAGTAAGAACTTTTAGAAAGAACGTATTTATTCAGATAGTTCTGAATAAACTCGCCGGGGACGGTTGTTTGTCCGATCCGGATTTGCTGTCCAAAATTGTCAATGGGTTTAAGAATGATTTTATAAACTAAAATTTTAAGCCTTGCAAAATTGAGGCCAATTTCTGTTTGAGGAATTATTGTCTACAATTGTTGTTAAAACCACGATCCCCTCCTACATAAATATCTTCACTTGAATAAAATAACGAGTGAGTTAATCCATTCTTTGAACAACAAGAAATGATCGCCCGGACAAATTTTAGACATTGACAAGCAAATGGGGGAATGTTCACTTTTCATTTCGCTATTGAAACGAACATTAACAAGAGTAATATAACATTATATATATTATGATATTTTATTATCAGAAAATATAACCAAAAATCCAGTCGGTTTTGTGATTCCTTGACATACAATTTGCTCAAAATTCCACATAACTATCTGATTAATGTAAAGCAGGTGATGAGTTAAATTTGTTCAATAATTAAGTGAGAACTTAGATCAGATATTTCCAGCTCTTGTGTGTATCGTCCCCTTGTGGCCATCAACCATTTATTTCACTGGTAACGATTTCACAGTATAGAAGTTTGATTCGAAAATGGTTTACTTCATATGTGAAATATAGACACATATATAGATGTATGAATAAAAAGATATATTCTTTGACCAAATCTGAGCTTGCAAATCAGCTCTTCTACCAACCATCCCTTTAATAATTGTTATTAATAAATGATAGTTATATGTTTAATGTATAGTTAAACGGCGTTATACTGGTAAAAACTAGAAGAGCAATTTTTAAGCATAAGATAGTTAACGCCGTCATGACGAGGAGAGGAGTTATTATTTGTGTTAGCAAGCGCTACGTTCCAATCAATAGTAGTAATAGGCCGGTGGTAATTTCATTCTCTTGGTGAGCTATGTACTGTTAATGAGGTAGCTGGTTTGGTTAATAACGCTCGGTTCTAGATTGTGCTTAAGGAAACCGTTAACTTTCGTCCAAAACATACGGGATCATTTTCGCAGGCGATCTCGCTTCAGGTTGTCTTTAGTTTATTCGAATCCCGATGATTAGTGTATGGCAAGCCAAGAAACCTGGAAAGAAACGTTATAGACCGGGTATTTCGATTTATTGGGCATTTGACTTGCCATATGAGTGTGCTTGAAGCAAGACTATATCAAAATGAATTTTAACAAACTTGTTATCGTGTTGACATATTCTCAGATTTTGACCTTTGTTGACCCCAGATGACAATTGAACTTCACAGACAACGATAGGGTTCTTGTATACTCAATAACACGGATCCACATTACGAAGTATGAGATGAATCCACCATTAACTTGCTGAGTTTCGATGTGTCACATATACTGTCACATACTGTCACATACTACACACACGCCATCTATTTCGCATAGATTACTTCTGTCTCCGACAAGGCATAAAAAAGAAGGACAGAATTATTGCAAACAGCGTTGTAATGCTATAACATGAACACTCGGTACAAGCTGCATAATATCTCTACTTTCAACATTGTCAAAAGGTGAAATAACCTCGAATTAAAAACAAATTGTTTGATTGTTTGATAGTGGAGCGGATTAAAAATATAATCCTCCGATCTTTACATGCCTCTTCCCTTCCACCTGTCCCACGCCCCTCCATCGTATCCATGTACCCATTACCAACCTCAGAAAGAGTATGCTCTGCTCGGTTCAAAGATTGTAGACCTATATCGCATTCACTTATTTATGCTCTGTTGGCCTTCCATACAAGTTTACTTGAACCGTTCTCGTTTCGACCTTTCAAAGATCATCTTGAAAGCGCCCCC